>VXBC01001242.1:52737-107586 GCA_013399945.1 Ploceus nigricollis | reverse complement strand
TTTTTTTTTTTTTTTGGTAAAACAAAAAGATGAACAAGACACTAATTGTAGGGTTTTTTCCTTCCCAATAAGAAAAGAGCAGATGGTCCCCACTGGGGGGAGTGACTCCTTCCCTTTTCTTCCTCAATGTATGTGAAGAAATAAATAAATGAATAAATAGGGGCTATTTGATGGAATAATGGAGGAGCAGATCTGAGAAAGATTCTGATGCAACAAATTAGAAAAGGGATCTGAATTTAGCTGGTTTTACTCACATTCAAATTCATACAGTTCCCACTCACTTAACTCTAAAGCATGAGGACTTCTTGAAGCAATTGTAGCCTTTCTTCTGCTGTGATTTGAACATGTCCCTGAAGGCCACCAGAATAAACACCTGTAGACAGGTGAATTACCCAGTCTCCAGAGCACAGAATCACTCTGCCTCATTTTTTTCCTTTTTACCCCATTCATTTTTCTCCTGCAGATGCATACAGGGACAGCTCTTGCTGCCCACTCTGCCTCTGAGTAAAGGTAAGAGGTTCTCCATGAGCCTGGAGCTGGACTACTTTTCTTTATAACCCAGACTGATTAGAACAGAAATGAGATTTTTTTTTTTTTTGGTCTTCCAAGGGCCCACACAGAAAGCTTTGAAGCTTGTGTCCATTAGTCTCCAGTACTTCCCATTGCCAAGTCTACCTGTGTCCAAGGGAAAACCACTTCTGTACAACAACAAAAGCAAGCAGTGCCATGTGCCTCATTCTGATGTTACAGTAAAGCACCTGCTTTTCCAAGGGTTTTGGGCAAGAGTTTCAGGGAAAAAAAGCAAAAAATGTTTTTTATAAAATATTATGGATTCTCCGTAATGAATTAAGACACACACAGAGGGCAAGGAAATCTTCATTACAGATCTAAGCCACTAATAGATACTAATTTAGCATGAATCCTGGCTTCACATAGTTATCCTCACTAGTAAAACTATTGTTATTTTCATTGAACTTCCACCTACAGAAGAACTAAAATCAGGGCTATGTGTATCCAGCACAGCAAAACACAAAGTAAAAGAGATTGCAATTGTTCTGCTAGAGCCTAATTAGACAAAACAAACAACAACAGCAGAAACATTATGACTTAGCAGCATTTTAAGGATCTGTTCAGCAAATAAGGAATACAAGTCTCCAGTTTCAAACCTGTTTGGACATGAAAGACCCTAGAGCTGTAATCTTTGTGGCAGTTTGACACCCAGCAGCCTGGTTCCTAACATAATTGTCTAGAACATTTTAAGCAGGTGAGGTACCTGAACTCACAAACTTGGCTGGTGGCACTGGCATCTCTCAAAACCAGCCTCTGCAATTTTCTGGGCCTTTTGGTAGCTGTGGGTCTGCAGCTCTTGTCTCTGCACTCAACTGGCACAATTACAGGAATGAGTTTGGAATTCTAATTTAATGGAGAAGAAACTGAGGTACCAAAAGGGTACAACCTCCTATCCAAAGTCACATGGGAAGTCTGGAGCACAAGTGGAAACAGTGCCCCAGATGACTTTACTTTTCTCTCCTGAAAAAACTCACGTCCATCATTCCTCTCTTCATCCCTTCTTAATGTGATTATTACATTATTACTCCATTAAGCTCAACTCCTGTGATTTATACACACAAGCCTGTATTAAACAATCACATAAATGTTATTTTAATGGTTCACACTTATCTGCCTGCTGTGTGCACTAAGAAACAAGACAGCAGCCCACAGAAGGTTCAGTTTGCAGGTCCCAGTGAGCAATCACCAAACCTCTTCCTGGTTTCTGTCAGCAGAGCTATGTCAAAAGGGGTCTAGGGAGGTGCAATTGCAATTTGGAAATCTCACCTAAAACTGTTTCCTGATCCATCCATACTCTGCAGTCATGTTTGAAATATCTTTAATTTGGCTGCTGTTTCTGAAAAGTAACTCAAAATCCAGCTAAAGCATGAGTTTCACTTTCACCTTCCAGGATGGGAAAAAAAAACCTCAGTTCTTAAGACTGTGAGAAGAAAGAGTGCTCTGAGTACACCCACAGCACATCTTAAAAGGTGGTATTTAACTTCCCCCTTTCCTGCTTTGACATGGAATTGCTAACAATTACAGCTGAAAACAGAACATAAACATCAGCCAGCATGGTGGGTGCTGAAGAACAGCCTTTGACACTGGTTTTGTTTCTCTGACCATGCAGTTTGCAAACCAGTGGGCTCAGCAAGGTGCTTGTGCCAGTAGCAGTGAGATAATGCCATACTTTGCCATACTTAGGTCCATGTTGAACATTTATTTCCACCCAGAGCAGCCCACAACTCTTCAGCTCATGCCCTCACTGGGGACACTGACCACAGGGAGCCACTGTCCCCTCCCACACACACCCCTCTGCTCAAGGGAACTATCACAGATCTGCCTCCCCATTTGGCAAGCCCAGAGGAAATGCTACTGCTCCTCTTAAGCCAGATGAAGATATTCACCTGATAAAGAGTTGAGTAAGCACAAAGTCTGAAAAATATGCTTTCCTGACCTTCTGCTTCTAAATGTTCCTGCCATAAAACGCCCTCAAACAAAGCAAAACAAAAGATGGCAGAAAAGAACAACTCAGATGTTTTTCCTAATAATTGCAGAGTACATAAATGTATTTAAAAGCTGACTTCATAGTGCACTCACTGTGCATTTTCCTGAAAGCATAGCTGAGCTAACAGGAGAGACACTACACTGAATACACTGCTTTTTACATTAATTTTACAATTCTTCTACTGGCTGGGGCAAACACCTGTCTGGAATGCACCTTTGACCTGCTGGAGGGCAGATCCAATCACAGCCCAGCATTTAATATATTTTAAAGCCTTTTGTTTGTCTGCTAGGTCTTACAAATTGTTTAGGTGGTAGCTGACTCAGCCTGTGCAGTCTACAGAACAACTTAGGCTAGGAGACAGCACAAATATACATTTAACAACACATGACATTGGTGCTGACAGTGACACCCACTGCTGTATTTCCCCTGTAGTGCCTGAGCAGGATGTTGCTTTCATGGCTTTCCAGCAGTGCTGTGCTTTAAGCAATGTTTCAGAAGGCAGCTAAACCTGCAGGCAGCTTGGCAGGGCCATGGTTGTGTAGAGTAAAGAGGACAATCCTCGGGCACAGGAGAAATTATGATCTCTGACTCCAGATCAGAAGGCTGAAGGACTGATTTATTAAAACTATACTATATTACATTAATATACTATTTAAAGAGATACTAGACTATATTACATACTTACTTTTCTAACTATCACTAACTAAACTAACTAGAAAAAGCCATGATTCTGCTGAGAGTCCTGACACAGCTGGATCCAATTGGTCCATGAATCCAAACACCATCAGCAGAATCCAATCCAGCAATCACTGCAGGTAAACAATCTCCAAACACATTCCACACGGGGAAAACACAGGAGCAAAGAATTGTTTTCTCTTCTTCTCTCTGTGCATCTCCAGGAAAACTCCTGAGAGGGAGCATTATGTCTCTCTGTTCAGAGAATGTGAATGCCACAGTTGTGTCCCCCCAGCCTCACCACAGGCGACTTCAGTGGAGCCTTCCACGTTCAGCTCAGTCCTACCCTTCTCAGACATGCTCTTTTGTATAAGGAAATCATGTCACACTGATTATTCCTCTCTTCTTCCCCTTCTCAATCTGGGTGTATTATTGCTCCATTAAGCTCAGCTCCTGTGATTTATACACCCAAGCCTGGTTTGGGCCACTGTTCCTGAGGAAACAGTTTTCTGTGACTGCACCCTCCTGGGACACCCCCAGGCCACCCCCAGGCTGTGCACAACATTCTCCCAGCTTCTCTCTGGAGAAGCAGGACTCAGGAGCAAATGAACAGAGGTATTAAAAGAAATTAATAATCTTTCTGTACATCCACCTCCATGCTCCAAGCATAGAGTAAGGTGAATGCTTACACAAGTCCAGGTTCACCAGGGGTTGTTGCACGAAGTGCAGCAGTGCACATCCAGATCCTGCATTCACACTCCCCTGGCCAACTGCTTTTCTACAGGGAAATGCTGAATCTGGCTGGCACAGCAGGAAATAACCAGAGGTCCAAAAGCCCTGTCATTGAGGGGGTTTAACGAGCTGCTAGCTAGAGTTTTGCACTAACACATCTCCTTGAAACTCCTCCATGCCTGTTTTGTTTTAGAAGCCTCATTAAGGAACCTCTCTGTGTAACCAAAGAGAGAAGGTCACACACTGAGTCTTGTTTGCATGTATTTCCTCAGAGCCAGGACAAACTCCTAGGATTCAGGAGGCTACAGGTTTTGAAGGGGTGGTTTTTGATGTCATTTTTTCTGGATGTAAGATTTGAGCTTTTTTGAGTTCAGTTTTCAATGAGGACCTTAAGCAGAGGCTCACTGGGCAGTCAGTGGAGTCACTGCACACTTACACTGGAGTGCAAGTGTGCTGCACCATTAAATGCTGAGACTAACTTAGTTCAGAAAGTTCTGGAAACCCATCTGTCAGGTGAGCCACTACTCTAGGATCAAAACTAAGAATAAAAAATAAAAATTCCACTTCAGGGACCACACCCTGCAGCCTGTTCATGCACAAATGTGATGGAAACAGCACCAGACAAGTGCCACTCACTTGACTCCTATCCAGCCAGTGCCATCAGGAGAAGATGGCCCCAGGTCAGTGTCCTGCAGCCTGGTGAGGAGCCAGGCATGGCACAACACTGGAGCACTGTGCTCTCCCCAGCCCACAAGCAGAGCTGGTCTCTGGCTGCTCTCTCACTGCTGAGAGCCTTCTGATGTGTCTTTAAATGTGCTGCATCTTCTCAGAGCAGGCAAACCCTCTGAGACTGCCCTGCCTGTCACAGCACTTGCACAGCACCAGCCTGACTCCTCACAGGCACTGCCTGCATTGTTGACACTGAATTCAAAAGCCAGCCATTGCCCCATGTGACTCCAATGCATTGGAGAGATGCCCCACTTTCCTCCAAACACCCAAAACTAGCACAAATCAGGGATTTGTGAAAGCTCTCCCTCTTCAAGGTCATACCTGCAGACTGCTGGGTGAAACCTTCCTGCCCACCTCAGAGAAGCAGTAGATCCTATTCATGCAGGAATAAACACCTTCATGCACTTACAAAAGCAATTCTGGCCCACTATGTATTTTGGAGCAACATAAAATAAACCAGGGAAAAAAAGCAGTACTGTGATCCCTGTCCTGCAAACACTGAGGGCATGCACCACTGTGCTGACTCCAACAGGGCTCAGGTGCTCAGAATTAATGCTGAAATGCTTGGGGGTGTAGGAGATAATTTTGTAGAACCTCCACACCACATGGTTGCTCCTTCTCCCTGCTTTGTGCCAATTAAGTCTCCAAATTCATCACAGCTTGAGTGAGCAGAGGAGCAACTTCCTCTGCTAACAAAAAAAAAAAGCAACAGGCCTCTAGTGCACAACAAACCAAGTGTAGATATTCCATCAAACATCTGATCAGGGGCAGCTCCCACCAGCATTTCTGTGAATCTTGCCCTGAAAAAATCATCCTGGTGATGAGAAAGCAAAATCTAGCCCATTTTCAGTTCACTTTTATGCATAAAAGCCAAGGACCTCAGCAACCAGAATTGTTCCCGTTGAAAGTTGTCAGGACAAGTAACAGTGGGCTTCATTCTGGGGATTCCCCCCTTGGAGATGAGGAGTAGGTGGTTTAACAGCAAAAAATATCATGTCATTGTGACAAATGTTTTCCTTACAGCCTGTGACACACATCATTATTTCAGAGCAGCCTGTCCAAAGTGATTTGTTTCTTACTATTTTGATGCAACTAGCAAAAAATATTTGAAGTTGTAATCATGCAGTCTAACAAAGCCATCATTTCAGTGGTGCTCAGAGAGGAGGGTAAACAGACATTACCACTGAGCAGCTTATATGTATTGTCAGCCTTGGCTGCACATACCTTTCCAAAGGAGGGAGTTATTGCTTTGATTTTTGATTTAGGATGAGTGATGGCAAGGTCTCTAGAATGAAAAAAAAAAATCTATTAAGTTCTCACTCCTTTCTGAACAGTCTTCAGGCATTGCTTTGATATTTTCTGGTATCACTGAAAAGCTTGACTTTATAATCACACACTCAAAGCCCCTTCCTTCTCCAGGATCAATTTAAAGGGATAGCATCAGATTAAAGCCTAATTTCATCAAGTGTATAATCAACACTAAGAATTGTTTTAATCAAAGATACTTTTTGCCTGGTATTTAATTTCTTACAACAGAGAATTCAAATCAGACTCACCTCCACCCTTCCCTCATCTGCATTCGGCTGCACAAGAACCTCACACTCAGGACCTGGGTGCTGCCAAGGGATGGTATTTGAACATGGCAAGTTTCATTGGACTCTTTGGCTCACTGTTAGATTTTTATTCTCCTGACCAAGCTGGCATCAGTGAGCCACAAAGTCCTCAAAAGCTGCCTCATGCTCCCTGTGTCACATCCACACTGCTCTGTGATTTCCTCCTAAGTTTCTACAGCTCTGCCTCCCACCTTTTCTTTCTTACTTTACCATCCTGCTGACATACTCCTCTCCTGAAGATAAGATTAGAACCTCCTTAAAAAGACTCTTTACAGAAGCCATGGCTCTCAAAGGGCAGGGTGGGGATGGCAGGGGAGGGGCTGGGGCTGCCCACGCCTCATGCAGGTGTGGGTGGGATTGCGAACACCTGGTCAGCTCTAAAGTATTTATGTTCCTTGGCAATAAATTCAGCTAAATCCCCCCGGATTTCCACAAGATTTGGGCAGCCTGCTGTCAGGGTAATACATCTGTAACATTATAATCATAATGACTCTTTTTTTCATGTTGATAAAATGTTGGCACCTGCAATAACCCCCAGAACAAATACAACATCAGATCTTTTATGTACAGCCATGCTCAGGTCCTGGCATCTGTCAGGGCAAGGCAAACAACTCCCAAACCAAACATGTTTCAATGAGTGGCTGCCTGCTACCAATACAAACACCTCAGTCAAATCCATAAATACAACTGTATTTAATAGTTTTTACTTCTGCCTGTGTGGGTGCTTTCAAAAAGGAAAAATCTCACTGAATTTACAGAACCCAAGCAGAAAGTTGTAGACAAACACCATTCAGACTTGCAGTACTGCAGGAGGGAATGCCTATTTTATAAGTGATCTAATTTGAAGATGCTACAAAGAGGGTGAAATAATTTATGTCATGCTTTTATCCTCTTTTGTGAATTACCAGAATCTCAAGATCATTAATTATGCTCATAAGATGGCCTGGTATCACAGATCCTGCATTTCCAAAGGAACTATCCAACTAATAGGACTCTACAAATCAAAACCCAAATATTTTTTCCTAGCATTTCCTACAGCAAACTTTGACAAGGCCAGCTGGGGTGAATCTGCTTTTCAACAGCCTTGCAGCTGTCTGGGGGAAAAAAAAAGTGGAAAAGGCTCTTTTTAAGTGATACTGCCAGGGAAACTCCAGGCACAGGAAGAACTAGTCTTGTCCCCCAGGGATCAGTGCTGGGGCCAGTCCTGTTTAATTTCTTCACTGATGATCTGGATGAGGGGATTGAGTCTTTCATCAGTGAATTTGCAGATAACACCAAGCTGGGAGCGTGTGTTGATCTCCTGGAGGGTAGGACAGCTCTGCAGGGAGACCTGGAATGGCTGGATGGATGGGCAGAGTCCAATAAGATGAAATTTAGTAAGTCCAAGTGCTGAATCCTGCATTTTGGCCACACTGACCCCCTGCAACACTCGGNGAATGGGCTGCCCAGGGAGGTGGTGGAGTCACTGTCCCTGGAGGTGTTTAAAAAAAGATTGGACGTGGCACTCAGTGCCATGGTTTAGTTGATAAGGTGGTGTTAGGTCATAGGTTGGGCTTGTTGACCTCAAAGGTCTTTTCCAAGCTAGCCCATTCTGTGATTCTGTGAACTGTTAGGGAACCTGGAAGCTGAAGGCACTACCATTTTGTCAAATGCTAGAGACACATCCAGAGCAGCTGTGTGCATGTGCCATGCAAAGCTGACTTTCAGGTCTGAGGGAGGGTCCATTTGCAGCCTGACTATAAAGCAGTAACCCCATCCACACCGTGGAGACTTTTGTCTGCCAGCACCTATTTTGCATCTTACTGCCAAGATCAGCGGTCAAGAGGCTGACATTACCTAAAGAGCAGGAAAAAGTATCCACAGCTGTTCCACCATCAGCCTTCCTAACCAACACAATGACTATTTGACATGACTTTTTATAAAGCAGAAGTATGGTTACATATAATTAATCCATCTATTCCCTGTTGCATGCCTTCACATTTTTGTTTCTTTAAAAGACCTAACACCACCATGGCGTGATCACCTTACTGGGCTCAAAGATGATGCTGCACCTCTGAGGGGCAGCTCAAAACACCATCACTTGTCAGTTCCTCGGTCACTTTTAGTGGACTTCTGTGCCAGTGAAATGCCAAAGCCCCAGAAAGCTGCAGCATGTCACTGAGAGGAATACCAGCCACTTTTTTTGCAGAGGACTGGCTGCTCTGCAAGTTTGAGTGGAGCTACAAACATTTAGAAGGTGACATAATGTGGTTTAAGGTGTTTTCTGGAGCTCCAGAACACTTTGAGAGCTTGCCAAGCAGTCACATTAACTCTGACAGCAATAACATTTCTTTTGGTCTGGAGTTTCACTCCCATCTGTGCCCCTCAGCTGATGAAGAGATCTGTCACAGAGCAACCAGACACATCTCCCACCCCTGCTTAAACCAGGCAGGACACAGAATTCAGATCCTCAGAAATGGTCTAGTTCTAGTTCACAACTTAACCACATGCACAAAGTGTTTAACATTCCCATTTGGATTTGACAACATTCCTGCCTAATAAACATAGTCTGAATTTTGAAACAACAAATGACTTCAAAGGAGGAATTCACCAGAGTTCATTCAGAAAATGATAAAACCATGTGCTTCAATCACTATCATATTTCAAAACACATCTTCTGGCTGAGGAATTCACTGGAATATATCTCCCATTGAAAAGCTTCAACAGAAATTCTTCCTTTGAGTTTCAGCAAGTTAATAAATGTTTTATCAAGAAATATTTGTTCAATATTTTGCCAAGAAAACAATTCCAACAAGCAAACTCATTTTCTCTCCTCAGTCCAAATACCATTTTTTCCAAATGCTTTGGTTTTTCAAACAGCTTTTCAGAGGGACTTGTGTTTTTAGCTTCTGACTCCAGCTGTTGATCTAAACCAACAAGACTACATTAAAAAAAACAAAACAAAACAAAACAATTTGCATGGCTTCAGAAAACAAGAAGCTAAATTCTGCTTCTATGCATACTAAAAATCCCACTGAACTCTTTCAAAGGGCACTGCCCAGCCAGGAAAAGCATCCTTGACACTGGAGAATGTTTCCAAATGGATCCACCCCAGGGGCTCAGTCAATCAAAGCCCTGGGAACTGCCTGTAGCCAGGCCCTGTCCCACATTCCCCTACCTCATTGAGATCTTACATTTCCATCAGATAAACTCAGATTATCTCTCAGATAATCAGATAATCGAACTCAGATAATCAGATAAAAGGTTCTTTGTACCTCAGCTGTTTCCTACCTTTGCACTGCTCCACATCTCAGGATTTACCTGAGCAAGCTCATCAAGGAGAGCTTCAAAGCTGCTTCAAATTTGTCAGCACAGCTCAAAAATCTACATAACCATCCTTCCTTAAACAGTTCTGTGTCCTTTGTCAGGTAAAGCATGAAGATAAAACAAGCCCTGGCCTATGGGAAACCTATGCAATTCTATTTTGAACAATGCATGTTGGCCTCTGTAATTAAAAGCCTGGCATTCTATATGAAGCAGAAACCTCCAGGATACACTTGCAATCACCTTGCAAGTAACTAAGAGGGAGGGATACCTATTCTCCCTCTCCTGTTGCTAATACACAATTTGCTTTATATATCAAGTGCCATTCAGCACCTTTAAAACACCTGAGCTGAGAAAAAGCTAATGAAAACAACATTTTAGACACATTCTCAACAGATAAGTAGATAAAACAGCTTTGTCTGAAAAAACCTTATAGTAGTTGTTGCTTGTCTACATAAACATGCTAAGGTAATTTAAAACTTGAAGATGATTAAAAATCAAGTAATTTGCTCAGAGGTTATGGGATCTGTGCTGCAATTCAGAGTTCCAGCTATAAACTGCTACAGTAATAATTATTCCTCTCCCCTTCATCTCTTGTGTCTGTCTTGACTGAATGCCTTTCAGGGCAGGGACAATCTCACCACACTTTCAACAGGTCCAAGAGATGCTGCATTACCACAACAAGGAGCAACACTGTCATAGTTAGTATGGAGAATATTGCTCTGCAGCATCTCCTTATTTTTGGAGCTCCAGCTTCAGTATAAAAGGACCAGGCATTTCCAGCCAGCATCTGCTGCTCTGGGGACTGCCAGCCCCAGTGTGACCCAAATGGATCTGCTTATCCCAATTATTGCACTGATATCTCAAAAGTCTTGGCAGAATATTATCAGCAAGCCAGTCAGGAACTACCTTTGCCTGTCTGATTTCTTCTATCATGAGCAGCAGTAGGAATATCTGATTGACACTTGTAAATAATAGGTACAATATTAATGCAAACAGATGTTAATTATTTTTATAAATCTCTGACAGTTGCTGATGTATCAGAGGTGTCTGGATCAGTGCTGAGGCACAGAAAACAATTTTTGAGGGGTTATTTGCAACAAAGCACTGAGGGAGAAGTTCTGCAAACTACAGTGCTTGGAGGTAAAATGTATTTTGACAGTGATCCTTGAAATTCAGCTCCTATATCCTGTGCTTCTGCACCCTTGCATTCCTATTAAAAATGGTCACAGCATGATCATTTGTATGTATATATGGATTTTTTTTCTCCTTACAACATAAAAAGCCTTGTTCTCCCTTAACTTTAAGTTGACTTGGCACCTCATTAGATCTGCCATTGACCTCAAACCAGTGATGGCTTGTTTGGGATGCATTACAGTTAAGCTTGTGGAAACAGTACCTCTCTTTTATTAACAGGGGTCCCATAAAACCCTGCATTTTTTAGCAGTTTGGCAGCATTCTGGCATTCACAGTGCCCTTTAGGAACTTAAACATTAACATGTGCCTATTTTATATTGCTAATAGGAGCTGGAGGCACTGGGAAAGAATGCAAAGCTATTTCTTAACTACAGGTTTTCAGTTTTACTGATAAGGCAACACTTGTCACCCTGTTTTCAGTGCCAAACTCTGCTTTAAAACTGGATATCTGTGTCAGCTTCTTCTCATAACACATCAAGCATTATTAAAGAACCTTATTTTCTTTAATTTAATAATTTTACCATGTTTTGTCACTTTCATTTCTGCACTTTGCATCTGAATCTCAGCAAGACTGTGAGAAGAATGCCAGTGTCCCCAGCCACTTTGCTGCTGTTTAAGGAAAACTTTCTCCTGTTTGTAAGGACAAGCCCGTGAGCTACAGCCTTGCACTCCAGCAGGATCTGTGCCTGCAGAGGAACATTTCCCCTCTGCCTTAAATACCACCAACTAGTGGCTGTGCAGATGAAAAGACCCACACCTGCAGGCACTATATTCTCTTGGGATGAGTCCCCAGAATTCATGGCTTTACAGCATCCAACAGAAATTTTTACTGAAGTCTGTAAGATTACTCTCTTAAAAGCCCATATCCAGATACAAGCATGTAAATCCAGGGAAGATAAGAAGCTGGAGGAGAGCATTCTGACCCATGATCAGAATATCCAGATCTAACCCATGGTAAAGGGTGGAAACATATAGCACACTGCCAAGAAAAAAACCCCCATGGGATTCAGAGCAATAACAAACTCATTGTGGAAATACAAATCCCATAAGCTCCTGATAAGTCTCCTAATTAAACTATTGCATAGCACTTCTGATACTCCTAGCACCACCTCTCAGCAACTTTTTTTTTTATATTCCCATCCTTTGCCTGTTCAATTTCTAAACACTTTTTCAAAAGACCTCTCTCCTACTGTGTCCTGATAAAACACTGGCAACTCTGGGATCCTGACCTTGAGAACAATTACATATACAGCCAAGCAAATAACTCACTTCATGTTCCAGTAACCAAGCCCAGAAGTACATGCCAAGGAGACAAGTATCAACCCTGCTATTGGGGTACCTTATACACTGAAATAGAGAGTGTAATCCAAGATCTCAGTTCAAAATGTTTCCCTTATACATACTTTACAGCTAGAATATTTGCATTTGATATTGCAAATTCAATATTTGTATTTGATTAGACTCTTTAATACTTTCAGTTAATCCACAGCTATATTTCCCTGTGAATAAATGAACACTCCCACCTGATCTTCTTCCCATGCACAGATTTACCCAGCCTTAAGCAGGGTTTCCACATCATAAAGCATTGCAAAGCTGAAATAAGGAGTTCTGCAACTACCACAACAAAAAGCATCTGAATGTACTTCCTGACTCATTTAGGAGCAGCTCCTAATGTCAGTCCCTCACTAAAGCATGGGATTCTTCCTTAAACCTGTGGCACATTTCTTGAAGGATTACTCTAGAGGTGAGGTCCTGGCCCTGCTGAATTCACTGGCCAGTTCACAGCTCCCCTGAATTTCAGCAGGGCTCAGACTTCCCCCATCACCAGCAGCAGCAAACTCACTTTCCCTCACTGCATTTCCCAGTTAGAGTGTTATCCCAGCAGAGTTGTTTCCAAGCAGCCTGGCTTGTCTGTCTGTGCTTGTACCTCATCCTTTCTGTGTATGTACTTTCACCACACAGCCACATGCTCCTGCACATGGAAAATTAACCCCCCTGCACATACACACACACCTCACCCTCACACCCTGTGGAGGGGAAAATTACTGAAGCCAACATTTAAAGAAAAATTATTGCTTCAGATGGAAATACCAGAAACATAGCCTTGAAACAGTTAATCTCCAGATGACTAAAAGCAGTTAACCTTCATCAGAGATCAGATTTCCAGCTTCTGCAGAGGCTGAGCACTCTGGGGGCCTGTGCATGGTATGCAGCATTCTCAAGGACAGCCAGATTTCTGGCATCTCTGGACAAGCTGGAAATTGTAATTGCCATCACAGTGAGCTCCTGTGCCTGGGACTGAGAGGCAGAGAGCTCCCCTCTGCTGTCTCTGCTCACACTCACAGTGTGCACGAGTGGGCAGGAGGGGGAGGCTGCACAAAAGGAGGTCTGCAGTCACAGGGGTTATGTCCATAACTCCTACAGTCACAGGGGTTATGTCACCCCTTGTCCCCCACCTCCTGCAGCTTGACATGCTGGAGTGAAAACCTGTTTGAGCTGCAGTGGAGCACAGAGGCAGGCAGTGCTTACAGAGCCCTCATGCCAGCTGGAAAGGAGGATGTGCACGGAAATGACAGCAAAAGAGGATAAGGAAAAATGTCTCACTGCTGCCATAAAGGATTTCATTTGATCCTAAACCTGCCCTTTCAACTGAGATTCAGGATTAACTCTGTTGTATTTCCAAGCAGCCAGGCAGTCAGTGGAATGTCTGGATCCAACCACTGCTAGCAGCAATGCCTTTTCAGACTTTCAGGAGCATCTACATGGTCTGTTGAAGACCTGGGTCAAACACTGGACTGGGGAGGAGCATGATGTGTACAAGGAATTAAAAATATTAAAAAATATTTAACCAGTAACCCTCATAGTCACATAAGGCAGGATCTTACAAGGAGGCTGAGGGCAAAGGCACCTGTGTCAGCTGAGGAATTGTGTATCACAGAGTGTGTCTGTAGCCTCAGGGGCTCTGTGAATGCCACCATGCGCCAAGCAAAGAACCAAAAAGCTTCACCCTAGAACCCTCCTATGTCTGAAGCCAACAGTGGAAACCAAGAAAAGGTAAGTCTTCTCTCACCTTCTCCACCTGACTAGCTAGCTAGCTGTACTTCCCATCTAGACATACTTGAGGAAACAAAGAAAGCACCTAGGCCTATCCATATCTCTGTGGGGTTTCAGAATTCTCTAGTCAGCTGCATGATTTTTTTTTTGTGTTCAATCCTCTGAACTGCAGATAAGTTTGATATTGATATCCTCTAGCTGAGGGCTTGTCTTTACTGTAAGACAGGCACACAATTTAGAAAAAGCTGTTTCTGCAGCACATCTGAGTGATTTATTCATTTAGTTCATTAGGCCAGACATAAATAAAAGATGTGGGTGTCAGTCCCCTACATGCAGCTTTAATTTGCTTGCTGCATGTCTGGTGGAGGTCACTGTCACTTACCACCTCTGCACTTGGCGTGACAAATGTCCTCCCACACTCCAAGTGCTGCCACTGCAGACAGCAGCAACTGCAGCGAGCACAGACCAAGCCAGGAAGCCTCTAGATCTTAATTATAAAACCATAAAAGAAACCAACTGCCTCTGAAGCTCTCTTACTAGGAAACAAATGAGAATGGGAAATTTATTTCCAACCATAAATCCCAAAGCCTTCAGTTTAATTTTTCCCAAGTTAACTTTCTCACCTAGCTAAGCAGCACTGCCTTCTATTATTAGCTTCTGGCCCAATATCAGCTGACCACCATCAGTCAAACTGTCTTCATCTCAATGAGCTCAGGGACTCCCAAGGAACTCTGTGTATGCTGACTTGTGCTTGCAGCCTCTAATTATATTCTAACAGATAATGGAGCATTTAAACTCAGGGAGGATAGATTAAACTTGTAAGTGGATCAAAATCCTGGACACAAGCACAGCTCCTAGGATTACTTCCTGGAAACATCAAGCGTAGAGGAAAGGCCCTCATCAACTGTCTGTTTCCCCATGACAAGTTTTTTAAGGACATGTTTTCAGCCTCAAAGACTGCTGTACTCTCCAGCTGCAGCGAGTCTCTAGAATCTATTACATTGTCAGTTGAGTATCTGGGCTGATGTTAAACCATCTGACCAGACCAATGGTGACTTATCAGACAATCATAACAGTCAAACAAATGGAGGCTGAGGAGGTGAAATTGTTCTCCCAAGTGAAACTGTAAGTCCCTGTTCTACTACCAAGTAGCCTCTCAGCTGCACATTTGCCTGTTTTCCTCACCACAAGATTCTCTTCCCTCCATAAACTCAGGACCATCAAATATTCTGTTCCCAGGCTTAGAGTGAGGAGCAGGACTGAGCTCCCTCCTGATGCCCCTTTGCTGGTGCAGACACACGTGCAGGCAGAGCACTTGCACTCTGAATTCAAACTCCAGCCCCCTTCTGGGGACCTGCCAGGGCAGAAACTCTGCCCTGCAACTTAAACCCATGAGCATGCTGAGGGGAAAATCCTTTAGACTCTGTAACTATCCCAGACACAATACACACCCACAAGTATGTGGGGAAATGGGGTAAACCCACGTTGACAAAACAGCAACCTGTGTGTGGTGAAAAAAAATCCATAGAAGGCCTCCTGTGCAGTCTGGCACTGCCCTGGTCCAGGATACTTTGCAGATTGCACCTTGTATTGCTGTAGCAGACACAGACCTACTGCAGTGCTAAATCTAGGGACAAACACAGGGAGCAAAGGGAAAGGGCTAGCTGGGAATGGGTGAAAAAGCCTGGAAAACAAACTCTGCTGTGGCTCCCTCAAGAAAAATCCTAAATAAGGGCTATGCTTTTGGATGAGGGCCAATTCATCATCTCCTGATGGGAGGTGCTTGGCCAGAGCAGCAGAGCTGACATCAGGCATTATATCATTACAGTCATCACTGCTCCATTAGCAGGGCTTCAGGCTGCTGAAATGACAGCCCAGGAGCCAAACTGGTTTTCTTTACTCCTTCAGCAAACGTTTAGCAGAATTTCAGGAGCACAGAGCCCTTTTAGACTCCCATCCTGCCAGCACCAGAAGTTTTCACCAGATCTATGGGCAGTGCCACTAACACTCACAGCAGCCTTTTCTGTGGACACTGAAGTGTCCCAGGAACTCCCTCTGCACACAAAGTGCTGCTTACCAAAGGCTTTCCATTTTCCAGAGCCTTTCCAAAAGGAATGCTAACTTTTACTTACAGATACAAGGACTCTCCCAAGGCAGGAAGAAGTAAGTGCTGACAAAAGCACACCTACAAAGCCAAGGGTGTGACTCATATAATGACACCTTCCCACTAACCTCCTCTTCCCATTCACTACCAACACTGTCAGACCCTTCTGAAGAAAGAATTAACCCCACCATGTTCACAGTGGCATTTAGCCACCTATACACCTCTCAAAATCTGACACAAGTGCTTTCAACCAACAACCATTATTCATAACACTCTTTTTACTGAAGTGCAACTGATGCATTTTGCTTTCAGATGTACATTTGAATATTTCCTCATAGAATGAGTAAACAGTATCCAGTTTTATCAGGATAGCTACACTGACTGAAGGCTTGAAGTGAGAATGAGTAAAGCACATTTTTTACTCTAACTTACATTTCAGTGAAAGATATTTAGGTTATCTCCTCATAATTTAAATTTTAGCTTAATTTTTTTAAATGTTTAAAACTATGTATTTTTTGGGACAGGGAAGAGTAGTCACATTACAACCATAAATAATGCTTAGGTCATTCTCTTTGAAAATGCATTGTTTCAGGAACTAAACAACTGGTTTAGGAGGTAAGGATGGCAAGAACCTCTGTATAGTTGGATGAGCAATTATTTCACAATAACGAAATTTAATAATCTTCATCAATGCAGTACAGAAAAGGATTACAAATCACTGCACATATAACAAAAGCAGCACTGACAGAAAACATATTATTTCTGCTTATTGCCACTTGTATCAACTAATGATGAAGTCTAATTCTTTTTTATTATGATTAAAAGAACAACCTAAGGGCTATTTTTAACCTCAGGAACTAAAACCAACTTTAATTCTTCTCTCATCTTGCAACCACTGGGTCAGACACCCAGGAGAAGCTATTAATTTAAAGAGAAACCTTTCCTACTGTAACTGTACAGCCAAAAATCTCCAGAGTTCCCAAAAGCCTGTTCATTTCTGAGCCATTTATCAGATGTTCTGATGCAAACACTGGGGGGGAGTATGGTCCAGTGAACTGAACTGACCTAAGCTGAGCTATGAAACCTCACACAAGCAACTTTGCCTTTTATCAAGGACCTTATGTTTTCTTTGCTTCAAGGTTAATCAGTATCAGAGGAGGAGATATTACTACTACTTCTCTGTCAGATCAGGGGTCAGATCCTGATCTGGCACAAATTGCTCAGTTCCACACAGTGATAACAGTTCCCTCACCTTTGGGCTGGAATCTGTGGCACTGACTGACCACTGACATCCAGTTCACTGGATCCCACCTCTCCTCTTTGTGCAGCTCTATTATTAGCAAGACTCTTTGTCCATTAAGCAAAAATATCTAATGCTTGTTATCCCTTTAGTGCAATTAATTCCTTTTAAACAGTGCCAAAACTGCCTTTTTTATTTATTGTTTGTGCAAAGTGATTACTGAATGCAACGGAACCACAGAATGATAGAATCATCAAGGTTGGAAATTATCTAACCAACATAAATGTGTAGTGCTCTGTAAAAAACACAGGAAATCCTTTCCTCTACACAGCCTTCCTTCAACTGCCTAAGAACTCAGACATGAAACAGCTGTCTGGAACACCTAAATCCATAACTGCACGTTGCTGTTCACTTCTAGGTGGAAGAATAGACTATATAATGGGAGTACCTTCTCCTTGTGGCTTACAGTCTCATTAATGCTAACAAATTAGGCCTACACACTGAACAGATCAGCAAGACTTAAAAACCACATGCAATTTTCAAGTTCACAAGAGGGACCTAGAAAAAGAGTGCAAATTTCTATGACTTGTCAAAAAATTGTCACTGAATAAGATACAGGGATTCATGGTGTCAGTAAGCCTTGATCTTGACACAGAGCTGAAAACTGAGTGCAAAGCCTCTGTGATCATAGAACATTCATGGAAATTACCATCTTGACCTCTTATCCATGGTATTTCAGATTAGTAAAGCAAACGGGCTTTTAAATCCAGCACAGTTTAATATTCCCCTTCTCCCTGTTATGCTTTGCTGCTGCTGCCAGCTCCCAAAGTCTCGGAACACCAAAGTGGGGGAAAATGGAGCTGAATTTCTGTTCCTGTGAGTTCTACACCAACACAGACCTCCATGCATGGTAAGATCCTCCCCTGCAACTCCTCCTCTCTCTTCCTGCCACAGAAAGATACAATATCTGGCCAATGAAACAGAGGAGTTTTAGTCTTATACTGACAGAAAAACAAATTATTAGAGAACTCCAACTATCTTGGGGCACATGCAGTGGAAAACCCAGCCCCACCAGGTGCTGTGTACAAGCCTCCTTGTGCTATTCAAATATAAAGAAAGAAACCTGGCAGGAATTTCTCTTTACAACCTCTGTGGGCTACAGAAAGACACCACCCCTGCCAAAACCCAAAGACATTGCTCGTGTTTTACTTACATCCATAAACTCCACGTTGGCTTTTGGACCAGTGGTCTCATTAAGGATCTTAATGGCCACAGGAATCTTTACTGTTTCTCCCTCAGGGACCCAGATTCCCTAGAAAAAGAAAAAAAGAAGACTAATAAGACAACAATCAGAAAAATTTGGTTCAGAGTTACATTTCTTTTTGACACATTCTCTCATGTTATGCAGATCAGTTATGGGACTCAGAACAGAGAATACACAAAATTACAAAATAAAAAAAATTCTATAAAACTACTTCTTACATCAAAACTGATGTAAAATGAAACATTTTGTAGCAGTGAACATCTCTGATTTTCTTGTCCACAACAGGGTTTCTAAAGAGCAATGGCAGCATGGCCATGATGCACATTTTCTAGTGACTCAGATAAAATTCTGATACTGATTTGGATATAATTAAACAAGAATTTCTATTTTCTGTCTGGATTCTGATGCCCAAATTTGAAGCTATCAGTAAACTCTCAAAACTGACTATCACCAGATCATAACATCATGCAGGAACAGAACACCCTGAGAATAACATACTTAGAGTGAAGCATTTAGGGGCTGTTTGTCTAATTACTTAATACTTGAGAATCAAAAACTTAGGTGGCTAAAAAGGAAATTTAAAATTAAAATTCACAAACTGTTTTGGGCTACTTTTCCATCATTCTTGACTACTGCTGTGTTCTTGTCAACCTCATGGCATTCACTTTATTATCATCTAAGAATATTCAAACTTGTAATTCATAAATCTGTTCCCATGACCTTGTAGCTATAGTGACCTGGTCTGTGCTTCCTCCCTTTCCTCCCCTCTTTGAGGACACATGCAGGTGCTCTGACCTACCACATTGATTTGGCAGGTTTGGGCTGCTCCCAAAGGCTTGGGGAATTGGTTTGACTTGCCCACTAAGCCCTACTTCATGCCTCTGAGATCTGGACATGACCAACAGATCTTAAAAAATAAATACTTCCTTAGCTGAAGTACTTTCTCCATTGCGGGTTCCACTCTCACATCCCAGTTGTTAAAGGGTGCCCTGACATAACTCATCTTTTCCATTTAAATGGAAGAAACAAGAAGTGTTACAGTTTAGGTAATGGCATTGCTTTTACTAGGTATTATTGCTGTTGCAAGACCCATGTGACACTTGTGAAATGAAAGACAGTGTTTATCTGTTTTTCCAAAAAATGGAATATGATAAAAGATGCTCTTAGGTGAGAACAGAAGGGCAAACCTTGGTGCTGCATTTTGCCAGCAGGACAGTCCAGCTTGTGTAGCCCTCTTGCACATAAAAATGACTGGGGCTGACATGTCTATGCCAAGACATATATTGTCTATGCCAAGAAACAATATTTGCATGTCACCATTTGATCCTGAGGATGTGTTCCTGCACCCAATTCCAGTGTCCTGTCTCTCCCAGGGGTGGCTCAGGAAGCACCCCTGGGACAGGCTGCTCTGCTGCAGTGCAGAAGTTGCCTGCTCCAGAGGTAAAAGAGGGGACTCAGGGCTGTGTGGGGAAGGCTCTCACCTTGTACACTGTTCCAAAGGCTCCAGAGCCCAGGACCTTGACTCTCTTCAGCTCTGTCTCCTTCAGGATGCGGAGCTGGGCTTGGTTGGGCGCCGTGCCGCTCGGGGTCAAGGGTTCCACCAGCTGCAAGGAAAAGCCAACAGTCCCAAACACTGCTGAACTGGAGACCCATCAGAACTTTGTACTGAGAGCAACCAACCCAAGGAAATACTGGAACAAGACAGTGGTGGAGACCTATTGACCCCTGCCCTGCCAACTCTTGGAGGGATTTTTCATCTTCAAAAGCAAACCAGCGACACCACAAAACCAAGAGACCTGATAAAGCAAGTCCTCACTCAAATGCAGTAATTTCCACCAGAAACTGTGTGATGGAATTATGAACTGGAAATTGAATTGCTGTCAGAGTAACACATCCAAGGACTTTTGATAATGGAGGCAGTATAAATATTTTCTACATGACAGAAATATAGCATTTATTATCAGCGTACCACATCCTATTTTTGCCCATTTTAGTGTCTTTTAAGTTGGCCATATTTCTTTTTAATGGCCTGGACTAAACGGCTCATCACATTCTTATTCTGTTTTCTGAGGAAGGGATGATTTTTCTGAACCTCTGTTTTACCACACAGGAGGACAGCTTCAGGGAGAAAACACCTTAGAGCAGGCAACTAATTGATAACAGTCACTAATTTACTGCAATTAAACAATTTGCTCAAGCTGTCCCAAGAAACTTTGTAAATGAGCCACAATGGCACATTCAGTTAAAAATGCTCTTAGATCTCATACCATCTCTGCCAGAAAAACAATGCTTCTTTAAAAGTAAATTAAAAATACACATAGAGCACAATACTCAATATAACACCTGAAGAACATTTTGTTTCTTTGCAGGATGAGGAAAATAATTCAGAGCTTCTCCTACTCAAATTGGTTTGAAAACAATGCAGCACTTCAAAGCTGCCTGTTTACAAGGCTAAATGCACCATGCTCTGCAGTTTGAGAACTACTTCTATAGCTCTCTGGGCACCATGAACTACTTAATTAGTTGACCAGACTAATTAATTTTGTTCAGGTAAAAATACCAGTATCTGGCAATTAATGGGCAAGAAAACATAACAAATCCAAACAGCAACAAGCTGAGTGATTTCTCTTTCCTCCTTCCCACTTTAGATATTCAGTATTTATGCCATGAAAGAAAGGTTTGCTTTAAGAGAAAATTAGGCATACTGGCAGCACACTTCTGTATTTTCAGTTTGTGAAGGTTGAAAAGAGGTTCTGTGCCACAGTCCACCGACACAGGAATGGCAGGGAGAGGTGGGGATGTGTTGTGGGGGTCTAAAACCAGGCTTGGAGGGTTTTATGGAGAAGGAGCTACAGAAAGAGTAAGTCCTGTTCCAGCCTCCAGCTAGAAAGAGAGACTTCAACTAAAGCTAATTGCTTGTGTGTTTATTTCAGGATGCTCCTGATTAATCTTCAGCTTCTCAGCCAAGACAGCAGCTTCCCCACATGTTCAGTAGGAGGCCCTGCTCCCTCAGGACTATTGCCAGCCACAGCTTTTATCTGACCAAATGAAAAATGAAATCTGGACTTCAAAGCCAATGCAAGGAGAACCACCTGCTTAAAATAATTTCTGCTTAACTATGGGCTGATACAGTGGCAAGATTTATTCACCTAAAGGCACTGAGTATTGTTAAGGTTTCTATACAGCTGAACAGTGTTTAACAAGAAACACAAATTCTAGCCAAACATGAAGATACTTGTGCAAACAGACTGGGGATGCATAAATCATTTACTCCCAGGCTCTACAGTGGAGTTGAGTGGGAGCAGAACCCTTGGAACAGAAGAGAAAACAGCACTGTTAATAATGCCTTATCAAAGAGTCACTAGCTAACAGCATTTCCAAGCTTTATTATCTCACAAAGGGGCAGCCTAATTTAAAAATACCATCATTTGCAAAGTGTCTCAAGTATAGGACTGAGGAGATGACAGTAATCACCACTGCAGTAGCTGATAGATATACATTTAATGTTACATTTAAATATACTTCCTAGATTGCCCCCTTCACTAATGACACGTCAAAGAGCAGGATGGAGCTGTCACAGCACTCTGCTATGGCTCTGCTACATGTTTTGCCAGTAGAACTGTGAACTTCAGTTGGTTAAGCTCTGTGGAGTATCTTGGCTTAATAAAATACATTATTATTACTGATCATTACTACAGCCCTTGACAAAATCTGCACTAAAATCTGAAACTACAAAATCTGGACTACAAAGGCATTGTAGGCACTAGGAACAGCAGTAAGTTACAACATCTGCCTTTAAGCATGAAGTTTGTAGCAGAGCTTGCTGAAGGAACTTACTTTAGCCTTAAAAGTCAACCTAAACATGGCCAGAATGAAACCCTGTAATACTTAAGCACGAGAGCTGCTAGATGTACTGATGAACTGGAACAGAAGTTCAGTGGAGAGCAGGATGGGAGCTGAGAAATCTGGTGGGACACACCTCCTAGTGTACATGGGGAACTTTTCCTGGTCTTCAGAAGCCAGGAATCTGTACTTGTGCAGAAAACCAGCACCCTGAAACAACTTTGTTCTTTTCACCAGTTTAGCCTGCACAGGGAAGCAGAAGGATTTCTACAGGTAAGGGAAGACCTGAACATCTCTAATACAAAAGCAGAGCAGCCCTGCACATCTCCCCAGACAGGCTGTGAGGAGCAGCCTGGGCTCACCTCAGTCTCCAGGAACCTTCGCAGCGCTCTCTTCTTCTTGATGCTTTTGCGCCGAACGTACACGGCGAACGTCAGGCCCATGATGACGATGATGAAGAGGCCACCAATGACTCCTGCAGCAATCAGGGGGGTTCTGGCAATCAGAATCAGAGACTTTACTTCCACAGCTGGGGGTGAGAGACCAAAGAATGCTTGGGTACATAAAACACAGTCACGTGGAAAGCTCATTAACTGCCTTATGAATTCCAGCCCAGATGGGAAGTCAGGGCAAACACACTGACACATGGTAGGGATTTGCTTGTTTTTAATCATTATGCCAATTCCATTTTTGGTTACAAACCCCCATGCACATGTGAGGAGTCGTGTGGACAAGGAAACACAACATGCACTTTGATGGCAAATGCAAATCTGCAATGGCAAAATGAGGACACAGGTATCTGCAGGTTCCTGCAAAGGCAGCCTGTGCTGACTTTGGCTCCACCTGCATCAACTCATGGGCTCCTGCACTCAGGGGAAAACAAGCCACTGAAAAATCCCCAGACTAGAAACACAATGTGCCTTCCTGACTACGGAGGAAGTGAGAGGGAACTTCACAGGCAAGATCTGGAGATCACCTACACAGGCAATGGAGAAATCGGCTCCCTCCAGAGAAAAACTCAAAGCAGTACCTTAAATTAGGCATTTTCACAGCATACCAATAACTTACCAACATGAACACACTCAGAGCATTCAACATCCTTCCAACAATGGCTGGAGAGTTGCTGAAAAGATGGGTAAAACCACAGCATGACAACTGCAGAGTACAATGGTGCTGAAACCATTGCCTGGTAAGCCCAGGAAATAGATTAACTGCTGTCAAGATTGGTGGAATGTCACTGCTGTGCTCTAAAAGCCTCCTTCAGTTACATCTGAATGATGATGAAAGGTACACTACAGCCTATTAATAAAGATGTACCACACAGCTATAGAAAATTTTAGAGTCTCCCTCATAAATACTGAATTGTTTTTTACAACCCTTTCTTTATTCTTCTTTTTCCAACCTTTCCTGAAGCAGTGCCATCTCACCTGGTGTGGTGCACGAAGGTGTGTCTACGTTACCTCTGAGAAAGCCTCACACTCCCACATCCAGTATTTAAATTTATTTATATCCACGTTTTCCCAGAGTAAACACATTAACACAAAGGCCTATTGCAGTTCACAGACTTCATGATGGAAACTCTAAGCTTGCAAATAAAGGAAGGGGAATGTTGTTTGGCTGGGAAATGGGTTATGGTGTTTGGGGAACATGAGTCCAGTACCACCTCCTCCTCCTCCTCAAAACACATTGCCCTTTCTAACCCCAGTGGCTACTCTGTGATTTTGGGTGCAGAGCTTAAAGAATCTGGCATATCCACCCCAAACAATGCTCCTCTTTGTTCACATGTCTTTCTACATTGCAAGAAACTTTAACAGGCAATTATGAAAAACACTGGCCACCAAAAGCCTCCTATGGAGCTTGTACTGCCTAATGCTTTTGAGCCAAGGCATTCTGAAAATTCATTTTATGCTGTATGAGCAGTCATATAATTTTTAACAAACACCACCAAAGCACAGAGTGACTAAACAGGCTGGAGAACTCTCAGCTTTAAAGTGCATATTAATAACTAGCATAACAGTTGTCAAAGTAAGTAATTGGAGTTTTATAGTACTGTGTACTCTAAAAGTAGTCCAAATAATATTTACATGATAGACTATAATAAAGAAATGGTTCTAAAGGGGACATAATAAGTAATGAAGAAAATAAAATGAAATTTGTAGCACTTCTACTGTTATAGAGTACAAGGGGGGTTCAAAATGGATGTTTATGATTCATCATGTGAACTCTCACTGACTTTGAAAGAATGTCCTCATTTTAAGTAGGTAATTGAAAAAAAGCAAATAATTCTCAATGACTTCACCAAACAAGCATTTTAGTTGCTAATGTGAAATATGCTATATTATACCTGAATTTTCAGGAGGTACCACCTAAACATAGTATCAAGCAAGCTTAAAAAGGAAGCGTGAATGGGATAGTGCAATCTGCAATAAACAGATCTATTTAAATGCTAAACAAATCAGTGAAATACAGAAAAAAAAGTATTTTCCACTCAAATAGTGATGACTCCCAAATCCACTACCCTTGCATCAAATCCTGCAAGTCACAAACATCCCACCCTTGGGTGTGGTCACACACCCAGCAGCTTCTCCTCTCTCTGCCGCTGAGCTAAGCCCCAAAGTCAACAGCCCTGTGGTTTATTTGCTCCAGGACCAGATGCCAAGTCTCTGCAGCCACAGCTCCCTGTTACCACTTCACACTGCTTTCAAGCACATGTGGATTATTTCCTAAGCGCAGTTTTCAGCGTGTTACCCCATCACTGGGGCTATTTTCACTTGTGTTTGTTGGGTTGACTTTGCTTTTTCTCTCTGTTCTGCTAATATCAGTTCTCCTGCTTCAGTTCTCTGCTTATTTTCATGCTTGCAGAGCCTTACCTTTAATACCCTGATGAATTCCATTAAGCTGTTTACCTTTCTGCTGGGCCATTGCTGGGGTTGTTCAACACAGATCCCTGCAAGGTGGCACTGACCAGAGCTGCTGCTGAAGTCACAAAACCTTCTCCCGTTTTGGTTTTTTTTTTCATCCAATCCTTTTTTGCATATGCACCTAACAAACTGTTTGGCTTCACAGGCAGCTGGACACACAAATCTCCTTTTCTCTAGTGGCATTAAGGGCTTAATCCACTTACTTTTGTTACATTACTGTCCCACAGCCACCTCCCTGACTGCAGTTCCTGACATTTGCCCCCCTCAGGCTACTGCCCACTTAAAACTAATTCCATGAGCAGTGCTGATGAAAAGACAAAAAATGCACTATCAAAACCCCCCATCATCATGTTAAATTAATTTTTAAAAGCATGGAGGACTGAAAAGGCTCAGAAAAGCCAAAGTTCCATGTCAGTCCTGCCTGTCCAGCATAATTAATGGACAGCCAAAAGTCAGTCCTGGCTCACATTTCTTACAGCTCCACCACTAACCCACCAACAGGAAACTCCTGATGCAGCCACTGCTTTCCTTTACACACTGGAAATCTACTCCAGAGGATGGAAACAATCCCTGCTAGGTGTTTCTGGATTTTCATGCTCATCAAAACAGGCTTAGCAGTCCAAGAAACATGGCCCTGAATCATAGTTCAACCCCATATAATTAATTTGCTATCCCACATCCCTCCCTCAGCTGAGGACAGAGTACCCAATTAATAAGTGGAAAAGGCCTCAGCTGGGGAGGCTGTGGGAGGGGAAAAACCCCACAGCATGAAAATCCTGCCTCTTAAACTAGAAACTGTGTATGTGTGGCTAAAAGTTGAAAGAAAGATTCCAGTATTCCCTTAGGAAAAATGAATAATATATATGCATTTCTTTTTTAAAGGGTACTGTGTTTTCACATTTAGAAACACGTAACACCCACTCCCACACACCAAAACTGACACTGAGTTTAAAGCTAGTGTTCCAAGATGGACAAGGATGCTCAGCAGCAGGGCTCACACCATTCCATCCACTCCAAAAGATCAGGACATCTGCAATTCCCACAGTGCCCTGAGACCAGGTATTAAAGCCTAATTACTGACTGAGATGAGTACAGGGCTGGTCTCACACTCTTGCCTGCAGAGTGCAGCAGAAAGGGGAGAGGAAAACGAGCTGTGGCCCATGGAGCAAAGCTGACAAACACCACCTGCTTCTCCATCCTTGGCACTGACCCACCTGGTCTGAGATGTAAAGAAACTGAGCTTTGAAGCCCAGCTGTTAGAAGGCTCCAAGTTCCTGTACCAACTTTCTCCTGCTTGGAGTTTTTATCTGTATATCCAAGCAGGATTCACTACAACTTGAGTGTTTGCTAAGCAGCTCCTTCTCACAAATCCTTGTTACCAAGGCATTATTTTTTTCCTGATGGGTGCTTCCCACACTCTGCATTCCTCACCCCTTCCATCAGTAGGGGTTCAGCCAACTTTAAAGCTGCCCTTTCAGAGATCTGATGGATTCTACTAATCCTGTAGAGATAATCTTAGTATTTAAAACATACAAGATAAACAACCAGGCTGGGAAGCAAATTTGTGGATGTTTCAGCAACATCTCTCTGCTGTGCTAAGTTCCACAGCCACAAGGTCCAGAGTGCCTGGTGCTCACCCCAGGGGTGGCAAGGATTCATCTGATCTTGTTCTCACCAAGACTGCTTTGCTTTACACTCTTTTTCAAGAACAAGGCACCCTTCCCCCTCTCCCCTCCTAATCAGAGGGTGTTTGAATACTGATAAATGGCCCTATTTATGTGCAGACTGGGAGTTTGTATCATAAGTAAACACAAATTTTAACTCACAGCTGATCTCACAGTTACACAATTACTACCAATTCCACACTTAATCCAGAGATGGGCAAACTGTCAACTCTTCAATATGCAAAAAGACCTCAGGGTTGCAGTCTGTCTGGGTGCACTCAGCAGTTAAACATCACTAAAGAGCAGACACAGCTTTCACTTTGGCCAAGGCTCATGTGGACAAACATGTACCTGTTGACAAAACTGCTTTTTCTTACCCACACTGGTTCTTGTATCAATGCCTGTGAAGGTATGCTCTACTCACACCTCTTTTTTAAGAATGTAGGAGTCCCCATTTCACTCAGCAAAGTAAATGAGGATAAAGAAAAAAAATATTAAGTATAGCTTTGAAAATTATTACAGCCTAACATTCTACACATTAATATGTATTGATTCAAAATCTATGGCATTTTTATTACCACACACAGAGCACAATGGATTTCTTTAAAACTGGTTTTAAATCTGAATGGCATCATTTAGAACTACCACTCTGTTACGTTTTCACTATAAATTACTAAGAACTCTCAATTTCAACTCCCTGTTAATACACCTGACTAGGAATAACTACTGAAATCTCTGGGATTACAGCATCAATATCAAGGCTTTTTATGGGCTTCTCCTTCTCTAAAACTGACAAGTCTCAATAAAATCTCTCGCACCCCTGCTGTTTTTAGGCTGAGATTTTTCTTTTCTGCCTCAAATTTAAAAAGGAATGCTATTGTTAAGAGCTTGCACAGTGACTCTGTTTTGAGGCTTGTGCTTTAAACAACAAGACGAGCATTCTTTTTAAAATATGCCAAGTCAGACCCCATATAATGTAGACTGATTTATCTGTGACACAAAGCCAGTTAAACCACTAGACTGGACCCACAGGTGAAGCCAGTTCAGCAAGTAAAAGAGCAATCTGCTTTATAAGGTTGTATTATTTCCCATTTTCTTTGGAAACAATAATATTTGGCATTAAATAAAGGAAACTAGAGCTGTAGTGACCATGGATGCTGATGGACTGCTCTGAAACCAAAACTATCAGCATTAGCTCTGGGAGTTTCTCTCTGCATAAAGAATTCCTGTTAGAAGCAATCAGCTCAGCCTGCTGCTCTGCAAGCAGTGGCAGTCCTCTGGCTCATCATGCCTGTGCACATGAAAATATTCACCCAGAAAACACACTTTTCTCCAACAGAAACATGGCCTGCTTTGGTGGCACTGTTTGCTGCTCATTCTGTGTCAGACCCAGGAGCATCACGGAGCAGCACAACCCACGGCAGGGCCTGTTACACTGCTTGAGAAACACGTGAGATCTGGACCCAGATCAAATCTGTACCAAAACATCCAGGGGGAGCTGGGTCACAGGGACAGTGCAAACTGTAGCTCTGTCTTAGGCTGGAAGATGTGGCTGGGGGTGTGCATTCTATCACCATCTGTCAGAGCNAAAGAACTCTTATTTCTGCTCCCATATCTTTGCCTGAGAGCCCCTTAATTTCAAAATTACAATAATTCAGAGGGAGGGGGTTTACATTCTCTATTTCATGGGAGGCTGCTGCCTTCCTTAGCAGACACCTGGCTTTTCAAGCCAAGACAAGCTCAAAACTGGAACATTTTGCTGTGCAATAGTTTTTTATAAATACAAAGAATAGAGAACATGAAGGAATGTTCAGTAGTATTTTAAATAACTATCAGGAGAAAAACTCTTTGAATATTGTGCTCTTCCTTTTGTTATTTTTTTAAACACCTTTTGAATTCCACTGGTGGAAAGTGCTTGTAATTCACTTAAGTTCAGTTAAGTGTTTGCTGAAATTGAGCTATTCAACAGAAGGAATATCCAAACCTACACATGCCTGTGCCTGTAGATTGCACAGGTGGTTGTCTACCTCTAAGGAGCTGCAAGAAGGTTTCTCTACCTCATGTCCTTAATTTTTATTTTATTTCTCAAATCAACATTTTTCTTCAGAAAAATCCATCTATCTCTCTTTTTTTACCTGCCTTTTCAGAATGCCAGTCTTTCCTGAAAGTACTCATTCAGAAGATTTAAGGAGCACAGAGCAGATATTTGGTTTAAGTGGTTGAGAACACTGGACTGCTTCCTGGTCCACCTTTGAGTCGTTTGGGACAGCAAGCATTTGCTTTCTCAAGCTCCAGGAGTATTTCACAGTAGAGAGCCTCCAAAGACTGTACTTGGGGACCAGGTCTGACATTCTGAACCAGATTCCTTCTTCTGAAGTCTTTATGACTTTATGTTTCTCCTTTATGAAAAAAAAAATCCTGTACATTGAAGAGAGCCCCAAGCTCTGCCCAAGCTCCTCTGCGAGGGGAACAAGCCCCTGCACAGAAGGGAACAGTCAGACTAAGGTTCAGCACTGGACACTGGCAGAAGAGAAAAACCAAACATCAAAACTGAAAGAGGAGAAATTTAGATTGTGTATATGGAAGAAATTTTTCCCTGTGAGGGTGGGGAGGCCCTGGCACAAGGTGCCCAGGGAAGCTGTGGCTGCCCCATCCCTGGAAGTGTCCAAGGCCAGGTTGGATGGGCTTGGAGCAACCTGGGTGTCCCTGCCCATGGCAGGGGTAGAACAAAGTGATCTTTCAGGTCCCTTCTAACCCAAACCATCCTCTGATTCTAGGATAACAAAACAGGACATGACAAACAGATGAGAACAGAGCTATCACACCGTGTTCCAATCTTCAAGTTTCTTGTCATATCCAATAATTTGTTCTGTAATAAGAGCTTATGCAGGTTCCAGCTGAGGTTTTTTAACAAGTGGTGGCATTAAAGCATCTTTTGAACCTGTTTGAGATGAGAGTCCATGGAGGATTTGTAGCAGGATGTGTTTGGAAATATGCATCCATATCTTTCATGTATTATGCACATTCATGCACACCTACAGTTAAAAGCCTTTCCTTCAAAGCATAAATCAAAACAGACACACTTCACTCTGCACTGGCATGTTTATATAAATACAGCATTTGAGACATTTATTAGAACACTAGCAATGGCCATGATGCTGTTAACTTCAGCACAGATTTTAGCTTCTCATCACTTGGGTTCTAAATATGCAGAATTGATCTTTGTGGAGCATAGCAGCGAAGAAATGCAGCCAATGCTCATAAATATAGAGGAAAATTGAAGGGAGATAAAGAGCAGAGTATAAGGAATTTCTTTGAGTATGCCTGATGCTGCTTTTGGATTTATCACTATTATTGTACTGGAACAGCATACTGTCTAAACATCCTACACAAATTACATCAATCATTAGAAAACCCCATTTGCTTACTGGGGAAAAAGCTCCTATAAAACTGATACCCTGTTCCTGACACAGGTTTATACAGGATCACAATGAAGCAGAGAGAAACTCTGGAGTATCTTGCAACTCCTCTTAATTCTAGTCATCATCCCACTGCCAGCATTTCCCCAAAGGCCATTCTAAGAAGAAAAGTTCAGCACAGAAGCTCCAAACTCACCCACTGTCACTGCTCTCCTCTGCATCCACAGGCAGCCAAAGGAATCCCATCCACTGCAGGGGCTGTGAAGGAGCCAAGGGCAAGCAGCCTTTGTGAGCACCATGCTGCTCTCAGCTCTGTCACCATGGGGCTGTGTTTGTGCACACAGCAGCCTCCCACCATCTCCACAGCCACAGATGGGACTGGGTCAGGGAAGCAGCTCGTGGCCATGGGGAGGGTACTGCTAAGAGCAACCCTGACTCTCCAGCTGCCCTTTTATTAGGATTGTTTTGTGGTACAGTACAGCCCACATTGAGGAAAGTGATCATTTAGTAAAATGGCTCTTCCTTCTCCCAAATATTTGTATGATAGAACATTCCAGAATTTGCTGCTTTATCTGTGCAGCTTCTAAATGTTAAAGAAACTCATCTTCCAACAGCTGCTAAAATTCCAGAACAGGCCAAGCATCTGGGGATATGGTGATCGAGCTTAAAAATCTTTTTCCTCTAGCAGTCACAACCCCCTTCCTTTCCCCATTCCACCAAATCCCCAAACCTAAGTACCAGCAAGTAGTGGATCCTGCTGACTTTTTGTGCCTTTTAGGTCTCACAGAGTCTGAAGCTCATTAGAGGTCAAGAAAATAAAAAAAAAAGCAACAAACAACCAAGGAGAAAGGACTTCAATACCTTTTTTTTTCCCTGCCTCTGTCATGAGGGAGAGAGGGATTGCTTCTCATTCCACTCCAAAAATACATGTATTTGAAGTATTTAAGTAATCAGCAGCACAAAAAGGCTGATGAAAGCTTGAGAGAATATATCCAACCATACTGATACAGCTATAGGTTTTGGCTTGCTTTCTTAGTGACACCCTTCTTCTCACTGGACGTTTCCTGGAAACCGCTCCCCTATTTTAAAAATCTATTCATTAAAAGTTGACTCAAACATCCCAAAGTTTGGAATTTGCAGCCCTGATCCACTGGTTGATCCAGGAACTGAAAGCAGAGAGAATCCACCCAGAGCTGAAGTGAGACAGCATTGAACTCAGCCAGCATCCAAGTTATTCACATGCAGAGGACATCACAGCCACAAGGGAGGGAAAAGAATATCTATGGGAGATGGGACAGTTTTAAAGCAAGGTTATTATCTCTTCAGTCTGTTCTTTGTCTATTATCCCTGCTGTGATTGAGACTACAGATATTAACAACTAGTGGTCCAGTTTAATGCAGGAATACTTTTTACCTTTTCATTTTTTCCCTTCATCAGTCCATTAGGGGCAGGGAAAGATGTGATTTACTTCTGAAATTTGCACATATTTTTTAAGGAAGGCTGTTCACTCCAGCAGAGCAATGCCCATGGATACAGACACCACTGGCATGAACTGAAAATATCCCCATGGCTGATTCAAGCCTGCTGGGAACTTGGAGGAGATGGGTTTAGCCACTGCCATGCTGCTGAATTACCTGTGTAATTCTGGAATTACACATCTTCCCTCCAGTTACCACATCACTGCTGACCACCCAGCCTCCAGGATCTGCACACCCTGGTCCATGTTCCCAGCATTATTTTCTGACCAATTTGCAGATGAACATACTTTATCACCAAAAGCAGGGATTGCAGTGTCTTGTCCCCTCTTCAGCCTTCAGACCTACACTGACATCAGGCCTACAGATTCTAACCTTGCAGGATTAACTTGAGCAAAAGAAATGGCAACTCATAAAATTACATCTTCCATCCTTTTGCTTCCTTCTACTTTTCTGCTGTCACCACTTCTTTTCCCTCATGTTATGGTGCCTTACAGCTTCTGTGCCTTCTAAGACATATCTGTACTACCTAATTTCAGTGACACATTTAAACATTACTGGATTTACAAGTAGAGAACTCTGAGTTAAAATGGAACAGTGAATACAATAAGAACATGTAACAAAAACCCAAGTGGGCATTTTAAGAGGTGTCCAACACTGGTGTACTGCTTTGAAATCCTGTGTTTCCAAGGGACTCACTATGTCACAGGCAGAGTATTGGGAGTCCAAGACAAATTGCATGAGGAAAAAGTTCACACTTTTCATTAAAAAGGTTGATTGCATTTCAGAGAGTTTTCCTTTAGGCATTACTAGGAAAACTTTGTATCATTGAAAAATCAGGGACAACATCATGACTGGACAGTGTTTAACCAAAGCTTGGCCCTTGTCCTGATGATGAGGTTGTAGCTGTTCTCAGATTTCTACATAAATGCCACAACTCTCTAGAATGAGAAACTACCAGCTCTGCTGAGAAATGCACCACGTCAGGCAAATACAGAGTTACCCCCTCACAACCCTCTGCCAAAGAAAAGCTCAATCAGAACTAGCCAGCACCTGCTCTTCACATTATCCCATAATCTCTCCTTGCCTGTTTTATCATTTGTTCAATCTCAGATAACTACAGAAATGATTTTCGACATTATCTCCTATTGATGAAACAGCCAATATGTCTGCAAAAGAGCTTGTTCACCAGCCAGTGAAGATGGTGTCATTAAAAATTTACATCAGATTGGAAAAAAAAAGCATGAAGCTTTTTGACAAAAGTACAGATAACATCTGAATGAGTTTCTCATGTCTCCTAGCAAAGGACAGTCTGAAAACTCAGAGTTTTACCTGACCTAACTGCTAATGAGCAAGCATATGTGAACAGAACAGAAATCTTGTGTAAAGTCATGTAAAACTCTCACTCTGTGCCTCACCCACAGCTGACAGGAGCCAAAGCCCAGGATTCAGCAGCTGGATTTGCTTGTCTGTGTCCAGCTCAGTACTTTGAATCTAAATTCAAAGGACATTCTTGCTTAGACCATGAGCCAAGAGCTGATCACAGCTGGAAACTATTGTCACAGACATTGAAGTGTCCTGTCACAGGGAGCCACACCACCCTCTGCCTCCAAGCTTGGCACAAGCTCATCTTGCCTGGAGGAAAAGATTCCCAGTCTTGATTTCACAAGTCTAGTGCTGGAGAAGAGAACATTACCACAGAAAATCATTCCAGGGATTAATAACCTTCATTAGAAATGCACTGGCATTTTTGCTGCTTTGAATGTCTCTCAGATTTCACCCATTTCATACCTCACAGACACCTGACTCTCCTCAGTCTGCTAGACTTAGTGCCATCCTCAACCAAACTTTGTCTTCTTACCTGTGTACTTCTAGAGGAGAATCTGGCTCTACACCTTCACTTTCAGCCAAAATAAGCTTTAGCTGTTTGAGTTCCTAAACTTCATTCCAAGACACAAGGTAGTATTTCCAATGGCTCCTCTCTAAAGCCTCTCTAACACACATTCCTGGGAAAACAGTCAGTCTCTCTGAAGGTACAGGGTCTACATCCTTGTTCAACTCTCTCCACTACCACTGTAACCAGGGAGAAAAGAGGCAAAAACCCTCTACTTTACAGAAAGGAGATGCAAAGGAAGATGAGCTAACAGAGAGAGGGCAAGCCATGGGGAATGAGTTTAGTATTAGCCCCCCTTTCCCATTAGAAATTGAATTTAGTTTTTTGAAACTACTACCCAAAGGTACAGATCATTTACATGACATTTTCCCAGCCTGTTACTTTACTTTACAGCATGGAAAAAATTATAGTAAGATTAAGTAATTTGGTCTGATGGCTTGATTTCCTAATGCTCTCTTCCTGAATGATTGCTGGTATTTGTGGTAATGCTTCCACCTTTGGTAAATGCTGAGGTACAACTTCCCACACACAGCATCAAAGTCAGGACTTTGTTAATTCCTTGAAACCTACAGCTTGTTTAATTACTTTAACTCATTTACCATTGTGTTTGCTACACACTAGTAAAGTATCAAATTGAACACTGGTATTTCCATTCCGGCAAAAGTAAATGAAAAGGACTGACAGACAACTATACTATCATCATTAACAAGTTATCTGCTAGTTTTGATCCAATGCTGGGAAAGCTGTTGCAATTTAACTGAGAAGTAAACATAGGTTTTAGTGTGTAAACAAACAAAAAAGGTAATGTCCATGTGCAAATTCTCATCTGCATTACGTGTTCTATGCTCCATCATTCCAGAAAACTGGTGTTAAACAGGCAATGAAAAGCAAAATGCCCTAAAGAACCCCAGCCAAGAGCATGCAGGAACTGCAGCTCCTTCACACCTGAGTAAGGCCACAAGGAATAAGCCAGATTGCAGAGAATTAAGTCTGGGCTGGGCTCTCAACTCAAATACATCTGTCATGTAAATTTTTCTAAGAAACAGTAACCAATCCTACATTGCACAGGTATATTGGACCACAAGCCTTAGTTCTGATTTATTATGTGTTAAATATTAATGAATTATTAAGGAACCATTCACTGAGATTTGAACAACCCTACATCTTCCATATTTCTAAAGCTCTACAAATGTATATTTAATAATAGATAATTAATTTATAACAACATTAAATCGAAATTAAATCCTTATTTCCAGCCATGAGAGAAATCCATTGGAGAGTGGTGAGATATATACTGTTGTTTTATAATAAGGTCACTTCTCCATGGCAAAATTTTATTTCTGCATCATGTATTATTTGTGTAGCCAAATCAATACAGACCCACAACACAAGGGTGATGAGAAACAAAAGCAATCACCTCTGCAATGACACTGTGTGTTGTTTTCCATTCTAACAAACCATTTATTAATTTGCATTGCCTATTGCTCCTTTTTTTCCAGCAGTGACCTATCACATTTGGCCTTCATCACTCATCATTTTTTCTGCTCATAGTTTCAGTAAAGATAATTTAGTCAATTTTCCAAACAAAGAATTTTCTTATTAAAAATGAGCACAGCTGCTGAGAAATTTGGTCAATGAGTATCAACAGTACCAAGATCCTGCAAGGGTTTATTGCTCACATTCTACTCCCCGTATAACAAACTTCTAGGAACATCAGATTTCTGACCTTACTCTATCCTACGCTCTCTCAACAGGATCCTCAAACCACTGGGGCCACAGAACAGATTTCAAACAGCATTGTGTGAGAATTGCTTCCAGTTCTTTCACTCTCCTGACCTTACCAGTTTGTTTCTCTCTGTAGTAGCATACCCTACTAAGTCCTTCCATACCGTGAGTCCATGCCAGCCAATCCTGCTGAGTAAAGCAGATGAAGCACAAACCCTCACTGATCACTGACACATCTTTCTGAACGTGGTACAGAACAGAAGCTTTAACACGTGGAGCATTTATTAACTGTGGTCAGACCTCAAACTGAAAGAGGGGAATTTTAGGTCAGATATGAGAAAGAAACTCTTCCCTGTGAGGGTGGGGAGGCCCTGGCACAGGGTGCCCAGAGAAGCTGTGGCTGCCCCTGGATCCCTGGAAGAGTTCAAGGTCAGGTTGGATGGGGCTTGGAACAACCTCAGGTAGTGGAAGGTGTCCCAGTCTATGGCAGGGAGGGTTGGAACTGGATGAGCTTTAAGCTCCTTTCCAGCCCAAACCATTCTGGATTCTATCTGTACAACAGGAAAGAAGGAATAGCCTTTCCAACCAAACCCTTCTAGGATTCTATCTGTACAACAGAAAAGGAGGAATACCCACCTACACCCTTTCACAAGAAGGCCAGTCTTAAGATGTGGAAGTGGTAAAAAAATGCAGGAGCTCATAAGATCACAGTGACTTTCATTCATGTCCCAGGGTACTCCAAATGTGTTCCTCCTAAAGCTCCAGGCAGGGAAATGCCATGGCAAGAATTAAAGTAGCCTCAGCAAAGGTCTGGCTTCAGAACCAGCCCAGTAGAGGCACATTCACCCACAGAACTGGGATTTCTCTATCAATCTCTTTCATGAACCTGAAAGGAGGTTGTGGCCAGATGGGGGTTGGTCTCTTCTCCCAGGCAACCAGCAATGGGGCAGGAGGACACAGGGGAGGTTTAGGTTGGGCATTTGGATGCTCTTCACAGAAAGGGTGAATGGGCTGCCCAGGGAGGTGGTGGAATCACCATCCCTGGAAGTGTTTAAGAAAAGACTGGATAAGGCACTCAGTGCCATGGTTTAGTTGATAAGGTGGTGTTAGGTCATAGGTTGGACTTGATGATCTCAAAGGTCTCTTCCAACCCAGCTCATTCTGTGATTCTGTGCATTTGTCCTGTTTGATGATGTGTAAGATCTATGTAACCCACAGAGGAAGGATCTGAAACTGTTTTTCTAGTCTGGATTCTTAAAAAAACAAACCCATTTCTTCAACTGCTCTGCTCTGACACAGCTTCAGAAAGCTCCATATTAAGAGTCTCTCGAGAGTAGCATCTTTTACCAAGCAAGTGACATAGCTTAGCTGGCACTCACAGATCTTATTTTCCCTCTTATTTTATACAGGGATCTTCTGCCCCTCCAGAATAACATAATTATTCTATAAAAGCAGAGAGCATATGGAGTGCTTTCCTCCAAGCAATGGAGCTGAGCACCATGAAAACCATAAACATAAGCAGTTTATTAGAGGTGGTTTCCCTTCCCCACCAACTACTGAGAGCTGCTGTGACATTCTGTTGAAGTCATACTGTGACAGGGTACAAAACAGCTATGAAAGGATTTGCCTGCATTACACAGGGTTTACTGCTAATTAGCTCTTGTACACATAAGCAGTAGATAAAACCAGCTTTTTTTTTTTTTGAGGAAGTGGTGATTTGTTGAGAGGACATCCTTTTTGGATACAAAACTAGCAATAGGATTGTAATTAGAGTTAACATCTACACAACATTCTATTTAAGCACTTGACAATAGTGGGCCTGGCTAATTAGTTTCTGTTAGTTAAAAGGGAAATGTAAATGAAATTTTCTTGGGGCATAAACAGAGACACCAGCTTACTCAGACCAGGAACATCAGTGCTGGTGCTGGCTCTTTCCTATCATATCCAACACATGCTCCTGATCACATCTTTAGATATACAATCTCACAGACACCAGAAAACAAAGACTTCACTCCTCCTTTGATGACCTCCTCTCTCCCAGTATCAACTTGAATGAAGCCTAGTAAGGGTAGACTTAAAATTCATACTGTGGGTAAAAGCTTTGTCCACAGTCTCACTCCAATAACTGCACTAGCCAAATTTTTCTGGTGAACTTGAAAGGAACCAACCTTTCCTGACTGTCTACAGTATTTTCTTAATGAGCAGCAGAGCATTATTTTTATAGCTTTTGAATCATCCTTTTAGACAACAGTTATCCCAATCTTGGGAGCAGACATATTCATCTTTTTGCGGATTGTTCCAGAATATGCTGGAACGTTCTATTGTGTGCTATTCCAACCACAAAAAACACTGAATGCAACTGCCAGAAAGTAGCAAAAGGAGGAGTGGCATTGTAATAAGAGGCAGCAAAGGAGGATGGATAACTCTTTTGGGCATCTTGGCAAATTCCAGCCTTCTTCTGCTTTTTATCTTTGCTTTGGCAATTTCTAGGAAAGACTGGTATGGAAGGTGGAACCAAAACCACAGCCCCACAGGAATAATCCATACAGGAAGCTGCATGAGGAGCTGCTCTTTTGGACAGGACTCTATTGAACCTAAAGGTGAAAAAACCAAAACCAAACTATTCAGAAAGAAATGCAATGCCAAAAGCAAGGCTGTTTTCCCATAAACCTGAAAGGACTAAAGATAAGCAGAAAACCTGAAGTTTCACCAGCCATTTGGAAAACAAGCCATGTGATGCACATCTGATTCATCTCGATTAAAGACGACAGAAAGAATTCCTTTGTTATTCTACCAGACTCTCACAAAAGCCTTGAAGTCAATGGGTCATGGCATAAACAATTTGCAAACTCAAAAACTGGAAAGGAAAGCAACACTGCTATGAAAATGGAAATAGGAGAAGATGAGGAAAATCTTGTTTGGGTTAAAGCCCTGCTCTCACTTTCAGCAGAAAACCCTGTCCCCTTCTACTCACTGATAATTCACGTCAGTGGAAAAAACTCAAGTCACTAGATAAGGGTCAGACTAATTAGTAATTAATTTAAGATTTATAAGTCTCAGGAGGGTGCACAGTTGTTAAAGGGACATGAAGAAGGTTCTAGCTAAAGTTAAACACATCCATTTTGGATTTACAACCCTACTGTAACAAAAAGTGTCACTTTGCCATTGCAGTTTTGCCCATTTTTAGCCCAAATAGAATAAACCATTTTCACAATAGGAAAAAAAAAAAAAAGCACAATTTCACAAATCTAATATAGAGGTATGAAGTTTCCTTCTTTGCCTTGAAAGTGAAAGAATACATACTGACATTCAAACACAGGGCAGTAATTTCCCTAAAATAAATTCAGCGAGGCTGAAACAAACAAAAAATTATCCATCAGATCCAAAGGAAACAGGAAACATTTGAGGGCCTTCCCCCTCAGACTGAATGGAGCAGGAGTAAAACCACTGGACAGAGTAAAACAATTCCTCTCATTTCTGTAGTTTGATAAGGCCTTAAACTTAAGGAAATAGTAATAACCATAATAATACGTTTTCTATATTTGTGCTTTGAGTAAAGTTGATGAAATTGGGGCCCTTAAAACTGGGGCAGCTCTGTTTGGATGAGTCCATCTGAAAATGAGGCCCCACAGAAGTATCTCAAAGTGGATATCCCAGATCAGAAAGATAAAAGGAAACATTGAAATATTGCAAAATTCATCTTTGGTTGCTTATTCATCGGTTCATGAATTAAGTCAGAACTGAAACTGATTTAATAAACAAATGTACCATTTGATAGCATTTATAGTGCACTGCTTTTCAAGTCCAAATATATTCTCCCTCATAAGCTAGAAATAGGTATATTCACATTATGTACACCATTAGGAAGGAAAGGCAACCTCAAAACCTTTTGAAAAAGACAAGAAAAAAACTCAGATTGAAAATCTTAATGAGATGGGTTTGATTGAATTTATGCATTTAAAGGTCTCTCTTAGCTCAGGAGAGTAATCCCAAAGCCTAGAAGTCATATTAACCAGTTTGAATTTAAGAATGAACAAACTCAATGGCAATGTAGGGCTTTCATAAAAAGAATGCAGAATAAAGCCTACGTTAATTTGTTTCAAATGTTATTTCCGAAAAATAAAATTGCTGCAAGGTTACAATTTTCCTTTTAAACAGAAAATGAAAAAAAATAATAGTTTTATGTGAAGTAAGGAAGAAATTTGGTCTTGTTATAACATTTATTTTGTTATAACAATTTATAACATTTTGTTGTAACATTTAAAATTTGGTTTTGTTGTAACATTTTTCAAGGGAAGGCAGAAGAAAGACGTTAATTTGCGTTTAAATTTTGTCGTAAACAAAAAGCAACAACAACAAAAAACCCAATAAAGAGAAAACAAATGCATTCCAATTTTACCAAATTTTTATCATCTAATAAAAATTAATCTGGAAATATGAATGTTTACAGGAAATTTCAGAATTTAATCCTTATTGATTTAAGCTAAAAATAAAAACAATTTTAAAGATCAGCCTAAATGAGCAGAATGCCTAATTGGCTTTCAAACAGAAAGCAAATTTGGATGCAGAGAGGCAGATCTCCCAGAACAGAAGCTGTATTCTCCCCACCAGGTGGGTGTGTGTTCAAACTGGCTGCTATGACATTCCTGTGGCAGGCAGTGTGGAGGATGGGGTGGGGATGTTACCTAGCGTGCTGTGGCAGAGTGGACTGCCGTGTCCATGGATAGAAAATGCAGTCATGACTAGCTGGGCCTCTACACCTGCAGGCAATTACAGAACAAACCACGTCATTGCCACGCCCCAGGACATGCACACGCATGCGCCCTTGTCCACACGTGCAGGATGGAGACACACAGGCAGCCAGCACCCAGCCAGTACCTATCCATCAGCCCAATGCAGTCCTCCAGGTGTGGCCCTATGCACCTGCAGCAAATCCAAGGTGGAAACAGGGAGAGAAAGAGAGACAGCTGTTATTTACACACCCAACGAGCAGGAATCCCCTTTGTGTTCTTAATTCTAGCTCTTCTCTCACTAAGAGAGACCTATGTCACCAAAAATTATAGCTTGTGACAAGAACAATAAAAGCAACAGCATTCCAAGGCAGGCCATGTCTTGGCTCAAACAACACTTAAAGCAGGTTTCACCTGTGTACGTGGGAGTCCTGACAACAGGGCTGCTTTTCCTGCATGTTTTTATGAGTCATCAAACCAGTGATTACTGCACAAAAGCTGTTAATTTCCAAGTCGAGATTTCCAGGAGCACAATCCAGAGCTTGCTTTTCTTTCTGTAATTGATGCTATTGTTTGTTTTGTTCTAAGCTCCCAGCCAGGGTAACTGAAGAAATATTTTGGAAGCCGAAAATTCTTTTTTAACAGGGAAGCTCAAGGATCAACTTCCAACAACAAAAACCCAGCAAAATGGGGTCTGCTGATTCAGACATTTAATTCTGCTTTCCTTAGATGCTGCCAAAAGTCCTCCACCTGCACAATCAGCAGGTGCTCAGCAAAGGCATTGGAAATACAAGGAATCACTAAATGCAGCACCACTAAAACACAGCCATGGAAAACATTTTGCAGAACACATGTGTGGTATGTGTGGATTTCCCTTGGCCCCCTGAAGAGCACGACTGGTTTCCTGGTCCCCTGCATTCAAACAGCAAGGCAAACATACATTTACACAGCAGTCAGGATTCTCAGAGACCTAAAGTTGAGCTTTTGGGGTTAAAACCAGCTGACCCCCTTCAGTGCTGCAGGCCCAGCTAGGCATTCTAGCCACGGGGAGTATCTAGCCCTCGGCATTTAAGGAAAGCAAACCATTTATTTCAACTCTTTAACAAGATCTCAGAGCCATATTATTAACAGACCCTTTGGCTGTACACCTGCTACAGGCAGCAGAGGTGATCTGACACATCACTAGGCTGCAACTTACTTCTGTTGAGGCATTTGAAATTTAAGGTGTGATCCCCAACTCTTTTAAAGTTTGCTGTTTTTTCAGGTTGGCTTTGATGGAAGGATATGCATGTCAAAAAATCTGAGAGTTCAAATAAGGTCCCACGAGATCTTCTTTCTGCTTCACCATCACTTGCCACTCCTCAGCTTTTGCTGCATTTAAATTGGTATCACTCTGCCATTGCAAAATGAAGTCAGTGAATTCAATTTCCCCTCACCTGCTCATCAGGGAGAGCAGACCAAGGGTAAGCAAACCTTACCCTGTGTTTGTTTACTTGAATTCTTATTTTTACAGAAGACATTTACCCTGACATGCAAACACAAACTGGAAGGATTTCCTCAATGGTTGCTTCCTCCAGCATACGTGCAGACATAAAAAAGAGGCGCTAAAAATCCAGATAATGCATAAATGTAAGGGTTGATTTAAACACAGTTCAAAAACTTCATAGAGAGAACTCTTGGACTTTCAGCTGTCCCGGGCATCAGGACTGTCTGAATTCTAACCCATCTCAAACACATCCAATGCTTCTTCCTTTCATGGCATTCTCGGCAATTTGGAGAAAACAAGCTCAGCAATGAAGGAGGCTGAAGAATTGCTCTGATTGTCCATTTCCTACCATGCCTAGAAAAGCTGAGCTCAGACTCTTGCTGTAAATAAAAAGAAGGGCATCTTCAAATTAGAGGTCTGAGAGCCTGCTACTGGTTTAGAGAACTGGCAGACTAACATCAAGAGCCTGTTGTCTCAGAGTCACTTCACATATTCATTTGGAGAACAGGATTGAATCCAAACTGCTACTGCTGGACCTCACCCAGTGCAAGTTGAAGTATCATTGATTTTTATTTCAAGTGTCATCTTCTTCAGTGGACTTGGCTTCCCCGAAGAGAAAACTCTGTCCAGGTGCAATTCCATTACTCCTAGTTAGGCAGTTCCCAGGTTCCTCCCTGAGAGGCTGTCCTGATTACATGCAGTGAAGTACAACACTGTGTGAGTCATGGCAATATTTATTAACAGGGTATTTTGTACCACCAAGGCATCAGGTATTTTTCCCCAGGAGGGAGCTCCCTTCATTTCAGGCTTTTTGACCCATATAAGCCTGACACAATCATACACCATGCTGTTCACACCCAGTGTTCCTTCTGCTTGGAGTCTGGATGATATTTTCTTTTCCAAGTTGGCTCTGTAAAATGAACTGGTTAATTGATACATGCCAATTCATTAATGATATATTCAGTACCTTACAAAAGTTCAATACAGCTTACCCAGAAAATTACACTTGGAGCTCATCCTAGCTTAATGGATAATCATCCTCTGAAAGGAAATTTGGGGTTTTGAAAATTGCAGTAACAACTGAGGTTTTTTTTCCAGAAACAATCCAGAAATATTGTAGTTTATCAACTTTCTTTAAGACTGAAAGGTGGAGTTTTAACTGCACAGATATGGGGTAGCAAAGCCATTCCACACCAGATGAATTCTCAAAAATGTTGGTCACTGGAAACAAACAAAACTGATTTTACAATGGTGTAAGTGAATTATCTCTGGGCAGGAGAAAACCTTTCTTGTGGTGGTCAACCAGCTGTTGTAATGGATAAAATGAGACAACTCTATCCAAGGGCTACTGAGCTAACAGGTGAGAGGAACTGACTCATGGTGAGAGGAACAAAGTTGAACTGGAGCAGGGGCTACGAGGAAGCTTTGCAAAACAAAAGAGTAACAGTTTTTCTTATCCAGAGCATATTTGCAATACTCTTTCATCTGGAATTCAAATTTCCTAAAAATACACCTAAGCTTTAGAGGCAACACGGTGCTTCTGCCCTCAAATCCCTTCAGGGTCACACACTGTTGCTGGAGCTCCTCTGACTTCTCTGGTCATGGCTTAGAAGGAGAAGAGAATTTAGGTGAGGAGTAATGCCCTCCCTTCAAAAAGCTGTGTGACAAAACACGTTTGTATGATGAGGGGAAGTGTCCAGTGAGCTCTCCCATTTGTGTCCTGCCCAGCAAGGAAGCAGGCTGTCACTTGCTATTGTGTAATTAGTGTTTCATTCCTGTGGAAGTGTTCAGTTTTGGCTGGCTCTGCAAGAAGAGGTGCCAAATGCTTTCCAACTCTCTTGAATGAGGTGGGATAGCTGTCCCACGTGCCTCAGATCTGCTCCAAACTGGCTGCAAGTAGCTGACACTTATCACAGGGATACAGGGCAGGAGCACAGCTGTGGCACCCAAGGAAGTCACTGTCTGACAGTTCTTCTGGCCAAAGCAAGATCATTAACAGGGCTGGATAATTACCCACCTATTAAGAGAAACAGTTATTACACTTGAATAAGGGAGGAGAATGGTGCTAGCAAACCTCACTAAAGCAGTCCTCTGCAAATGCCAAGATGGAACTTGTGGGAAAACACAGGAAACAGAGGTGGGACAGATCCTTCCTTGGTGACAACTGGTGGGGATGACTGGAAATATCATGTGAGAACTAATAACCTATTTTATCAAGCAGCCTGACTCACAGAGAGCAGCACTGCAGGAATGAGATAATACCATACTGGGAAGCACTGCTCTGCAGCAGCTCAGCCCTTTTGGATGGGTATCCCAGCTGTACTGAGAGGGCACTGGTGTAATTCCAGCACTTGATCTGGCAGCCAGGAGAACAGGTGTGAGGGATGAAGCAGAATTATGTTTTCTCTCTACCTTTCAGCCATGAGCCAAATAGCAAGCTGTGCTCTCTCCACAACCTATTTTAGTGAAGAATCATGACTAAGGGGAATTTAAATACTGCTTTCTAAGGGAAGGGCATGAAACCAGAGAATTCAGCCTTGAAGGAGGAAAGGAGAGAGTAACTGATTTCCCTTCTCTCTGTGGTCATATTCAGCCCCTGACAATGCTGGCAAGAAGATGGACAATGTGCAAACCCCAGATATCTTGGGCAGTCATTAACAGCTTCATTAACACAATTACATGCCACAAACTCTCTAGGAACACTAAAAAAGAATACTAAGCCATGCTTACCCAGACTTGGGGGAAAGAGAGCATTGTTTTAAGGGATAAAAAAATACCTAAGAATAGACACATCAACTCTTTAATAAGAGGATAAAGATTTCCACAAGGAAATTAGTGGCATGGAAAAGGGATGGTTCCTCCTCTGGGACATGGGAACATCATGGGCTTTGTGTACAACTGGGGGAGAGACTTTGGCTCTTTTCTTTTCTCTGGGGATGGGCACATGATGGACATTCTTTCACCTAATCAGAAGGTGAAAACAGAAAGGAGGGAAAACTCAAAGTCCAAGGATTAAAAGGAGAACATCACTTGGCATAAGGGAACCCAGCGTCAGCAGCAGCTGCCAATGAGGACTGCCAAGGTCAGCTAGAACTGCCTAATGCCCTTCATATTTGTGCATGAACTAGAATGTCACATTTTCAGCACAAGACATAAAAACCTCCCTTCTCAATCCAGGCAGATAAAAATAAGCAACCACTTGCAAGATACGAATGTCTATGGAGAAGTGGAATGGCATGGAAAACCTTCTGCTCTCTTCCTGGTCTAGGAGAAACACAGTTGGGCCACAAGCACTAGAAACAGCTGGGTCAGTTAGAACTCCTCAGGAAAGAGGAGGGAATAGGAAGAAGTGCTGCTCCCTGGAGGCCAGGAGAGCTGCAAGGCATTTCCCATGCTGGGCAGACAGTAAATCCATCACACATCTGTGGTTTTGTCAGATTACATCAGCATTGGCACCTTCTCCATCTATGAAAGCCAGGACCAGAGCTCCTGGAGTGAGCTTGTCTTTTAATATCATTTCTTCTTACCCTCTTCTTCCACAGTAGCAGCATTTTTCTTATTGCATAACTGATTTAAAGGGTCTAGGGGGGAGACAAATCTGTAACAGATCCTGGCTGTGTCACTGTGATCTCCCTCTCATTTCCCTAATGGCTCTATTGTAATTAGATTTGCAAAACCAGCAAAAGGTCTCATTTTGAATGGCAACAGCTGTTGACATCAAGATTACATTGAATAATTTACTGGTTTAATTTTAGCTGCTAAACAATAAGAGCCTCTTGTTGAAGATTATTTCACTGGCTGATGTTTTCTCTTCTTCCCATTGCTGCCTCTTCCTCTCCTTGTATGCTGGACACTCTGAATTGCCCCATGGAAAAGGCAGGAATAACTTATGTGGCTTGTGCAAAACTACAGGTGTGCATGTGACTATTGTTGTTGTGTTGTAGAGGTTCTTAATTCTGGCTCAGATCCATGGGCTGTATAAATTCCAAGTGTAACAAATTATTCTGGGCACTTTAACAGGACTTCAGAAATTGATGCTCAGTCTCAGGCTCCCGCACAAAGTCTGGTTTCAAACTCTGTGCATCACTCCCTGTAGGAAAAGGACAGCAGTAACACTTTTGTCTCACAGTAGTGCTGCAGGCTTAGTTCACCAGTACCAAGTAGCAGAGATTCTGTCAAGGACCAAATACTAAAAAAAAAGTCATTTTACAGGCCTAAAATTAAGTGAAAGGGCAGCATTTGCTACAAACCAGTGTAGAAGGAAAGCTGAGAGCATTGCTGTGGAGAGTTCTTCTCTGTGGTCTTCAAAAGGGTTTTTTTGTGATAAACTGCTGGGTGCTCATGACTAAAACCTGAACATCATGAGAGACCTGGAAATCAAAGGTTAAATTCCTACTGCACACTCTCTTTGCAGGAGTGGGACAAGTGCTTTACTAAGCCAAACTAGCTATACAGCACCCTGTGCTAGGAGCAGCAGATGGACTGGATGGCTCCTGCACAGAGCTGGCACTCACCCTTGGGTGCAGTTCGGATGGCACGGATGGCACTCCCGATCCTCATCGGCGTACTTGAAAATGAAGCTGTTGGCCCCCTGCAAGCCATCAGGACATTTTTCCACACAATTTGGACCATCCTTAAAATGGAAACACTTTGTGCAGTGGTCAGGTCCCTGGAGAGCGTGGAAGAAAGAAATGCAGTGCATTCAAGTTACTCTGTCCTTTCCTGCTGCACGAGGATTGCAGTGGCACACACTCAGCAACACCTGCAGCAGCTTCTCCTCCCAGGAACTGTGAATTACCTGCATGGCTCCTCTGTTAGGGAGCAGCAGACACATAAATCCTGGTGCTTTTGGCCATTAGCTTCTTCTGTAGAGTGCAAGACTAAATACCAGCTTCTAGATGAGCTTCTTACTGTTATTGGTGTGCTTAATACAGTGAAGCCAGTGCCCACCTGAATGCTGAGAAACTTCCTGCTACACTATTCAGTACTGAACCACCTTTGCAAAGCCTTCAGTGGGATCTGCTCCCTCTGCACCCCAAAACTATTTTCCACAAGCATTCTGCACATGGCATCTGGTCACAGCAAGAATGAAGGACTACAAGGTCCTTCATTCCACAAGATAAATGACTACAAGGTCCTCCTTCTTCTTAACACATATGAAGACCAATTTGTTTAGAAAAACAAACCAAGACTCCTGGACAATGTAAAAGTAAAATTTTAAAGCTGTGATAATAAGCCAGTGTATAACTAAATCTGGTGTTCAGGTTGAGCATTGGCTTAGGATTTCATGACCATAAGGCCTGCTACAAATCCAAATTTCTCTGATGGGCTGAACACTTGAAACATTAGCTTCTTTCCTGATGGCTGTATTACAGAAAAACACAGTATTGTAAGAAAAATTATGATGCCTATCTTTTTTCCATTCAGTAAGTAAGTCACAGAAATAAGGAAATAAATTACAGGTTATATTTTCTCAATTATGAAGAGCCTAAAATACAACTCCTCATTTCCAGCATACTTGTGACTTCTAATCTTGGCAATACACAGAAAACTAGAAGAAAGAGACAACTTCTATCTCCCAAATGAGCAATAATCTTTGAAAGAAAAGTTACCGGTCATTATAAAGCTGAGAAAGAGCTAACCATAATTTAGGATGCATGAAAAACATTATCTGTCAAAAGAACTTAAAGGCTATCTATGTACAAAAACCTCCCAGCATATTGCTCAAACTGAGGGACTGAGACAAATTCCCCTGCTTTTTTAATGCCCTCACTTTTTTGGGGGGAAGGTGTGTAAAGAATGAAAATAGGGATAAAAGAGGGCACTCAAATCCCAACTGCATGCTGTCTGTAAAAATTGTCTGCATCTGTACCACTAAAGCATTAAGACAACTCAGGAAAGGAAAACTTTTAAAATCACTTTCTTAAGGAGGCAGATCCAAGGCAGATCCCAGCACCAATTTAGCATGAGCAGAATTCCTTCCCTACACATAGAATGTGTGTGTTTTCTGCTTTTGTTTCACCAATTTGCTTTAAAGCCTGTAGTCAGGAAAACCCTGTCCTTCAGCACATTTTTGCAAGTTCCCCTGAACCACAACAAACCACCCAAACCAAAGCCCCACAAACACAACAGCCTGTCCTTACCGGCCCGTAGCAGGTGATCATGTTTTCCTCCATCTTCTCACACTGGGGATCACACTCCACACACACAGAGCCGTTTGCAAACTCTCGGAATTCCCTGAGGAAATATTTTGCAGGCAGGTTAGGAGAAATCTGACTCCAGGTCAAAACTGAGCTCACCTGGCTGGGTCTGCACCTGCTGGAATTGATCTCAGGGGCACTGAGGCCAGCAGCCTGTCACAGCCACCACCTCATCCACAGCCACGTGAAGCAGAGACAGCTTCCTCACCAACATAAAACTATAGTGAGGGCCTTCCTCTCATTCACAAATACAGACTTCATTAACAGGACAAAACTGCTGGCTGCTTGATTTTCACCTACAGGACTGTGGCTCAGATTCAGGAAGCCACTTGCCACACGTGAGTACTAATGACAGAGCTGCCCTTGTTGCAGGTAGGACTCTATGAACACATGTTTTAAAGCCCCTGCTCCAAAAGGCTCATAATGTTTTCAGCAATAATGCTGGACTGAGGTCTCAATCTATAAAATGTCAAAACAAATCCTTTCACTCATTTATTTCATGGATCCACAAGAAACTACCACTCAAGTAACTTTTTTTTTAACCACTTTTAAGGGGGGAAAAAAGGTAGTGATGGCAGGTTGAATTTCTTCCTTCAAACATTTCAGCTGCCAGTTATCCCTCACCATAAATCTTCAGCACTCTCCCAACACAATCCTTCCCACCTTCTTCTAGGCCAAGATGAATTCACATCTGAGCAAGCTGTTTCTCCCCCACTGAAGACAGACTGAATCTTTGCAGCAGGCTCAGAGTGGACCAGCCCAGGCTTTGCAGGGGGATCCCACCTTGCTACATTTACCAATTGCAATATTTGCATTAACCAGCTACAGATGTGCTGCACACTCATGTTAGGGGGCTCCAGCAGCATCCCCAGGTAAAGGGTGAAGGCTCTCTGCTCAGGTGGTCACTGCTCACCTTCCATTCCCCTACAGCCATTAGGATCTGCTGAGGACATCAGGATGAGGAAAACCTCACTTGAGTGCTGCAGGGGAGCTCACCCTTCCCTGCCTCTGGGAGTGGATTTTTTCTGCTGAGGACTGAAAGAGATGTCAAATACAGCTTGACCCCACAGGGAAGAACTGTTGCTGCCCTACAACATCAACTTGCAGAGCTCTCCCACAAACTAAAAACTTCTCCCCTAGCCCAGCTTTCAAATATTTTCACATATTTAGGACAGAACTGAGCCTGTGGAAAGTGTAAATGCCATTCACTGATGGATAGAGAACAGAACATACTGATTGAGTCTCATCATGCTCTTACTGTGACAGGCTCCATGGCAGCGAAAGACATCAAGAGGGAACCAACTTATTCCAGTGCACTGACAACACAACTGGGGTCTGCAACTCTTCTTATTGGGGGATGAAGGGGGAGGAGAGAAGAGGAGCTTTTAAGCACATAAAACTGTGCTCTGACAAAGTATTTTTTGCAAGCCTTCTCCAGATGGAGGAGTTGAGAATATTTTCATGCATTTGTGGGAGTTCATTTGGCTCAGTTCAGCTTTATCTTTCTGTCAGAAGGCAGATTCACCCACCTTGTGTTGTGGAGGTATTCCTCCAGTATAAACAGCAATAGGAAAAGGGGCAAGAACTCCTGTTGGGTTTTTAAATTTGTATTTCTGGGTACAATTAATTACACAGTGTATTATGAAGATGAGAGTGAGTTTTTCTACTTTGGGGTCCTTACTTAGAGAATTTCTTTATCAGATGCCTGAATCCAACTCATCTGAAAGAACTTAATTGTAGGGTTCTGAATAAGGGTATCAAGTAGGGAAAAATGATGAGGGTTTTTCTGTAACTTTTCATCTAAATGCAATTGTCCACATTACCAGCAATGCAAAAGGTGCAAGGTGATGATGCTGCATGAAAACTTTAGTCAGCGGAATACCACGGAAAGCGTTCCACACAAGTTCAGATTTAGAAATTCTTAAATCTTACCCCTGACACGTTTCACCCCAAATCAGTAATACTGGCAGTAGAGCCCGATACTGATTAATGCAAACCCCAAAAGACTGGCTCACTGAAGCCCTGAACAATGCCAATGAGCAGCTCTGGGGAGAAGCCCAAGGGGAGTGCCTTACCCGTCGTAGAGGTTGCAGGAGTCGATGCAGGTCCTGCCCCGGATGAAGCGCTTGCAGGACAGGCACTGGTCAGGCCCTGGCCCCCAGCAGCCGTCACTGGAGCACAGCTCATTGCACACCATGCCATCAGCAGCTGCAGAGACAGGGGTGCTGTCAGCAATGCCCACAGCCCCCCCAAACCCAGGGGAGAACGTTCCGGCGGCATCCCGACGCGCTCGGAAACGGAACCGGGGCAGCCCCATTTCCCAGGAGCAGGTGAGACATCAAGTTAAGAATTCACTGGGGCTAGAAATCCAGTTCAGATTTAAGTGAAGTGTGATTGAACTTCAGATTGAAACGTGCTGTTTTGAATTGTTTAACTTGTTTAGTCTAATTAATTTACTGCACTCGTGAAAAGCCTGTAACTTACAAAACTACCTCAAACAAAATAAAAAGACTGTAAACTTCCAAACTAGAAGAAGATAAGAGCCCCTTAAACCTTGAAACAAAAAGCAAACCAAAACTGAAACTACAAAAAACAGACAACCAANCCTATTATGAAACTTAATACATATACAAGAAATTAAGAGACAAAAAAACAAACTAGACTCCCAGAGAGTGCACATGTTCTTTAAACAACTATCCTGCATGCACCCAACACCAAATAAAAATACATACCTACTTCAAAACTTTTACAAGTTTTTTTTATATAAAGTTTTTTCCACAAATGACAGGACAGAAAAAAAGCATCAAATCACCATCGTGCCACAACACAAATACACAGAGCACTCCGCTGGAATATTGTACACACTCCTGGTCTGCTCCTTTCAGAAAAATCTGAGCAGGAAAAAGATTTAAGGGAGTGCTGCAAGGATGATCAAAATCAGAGAAGAGCTGCTAAAGCAGGAATAAACAGAGAGGCGGGGGAGAAAGGACATGATTAAAGCTTCTAAAAGCCTGAATGGCAAGGAGGAGGTGAGTGAGCATGAAACAATTGTTCACTGCTTCTTCCCAGTCCCTCGTGGGCATTCAAAGAGACAGGAATCCAATAGGGTTAAAATCTGAGCTTTTTCTTCATACAAAGTAAAGATCAACCTGCAAAATTCCCTGATGCATGACACAGTAAATGCCAAAAATTTAAAGGATTCAAAAAATCAACTGTCTGAATTCACTAAGGTTCTTTTAAACTAAAATATAAAATGCTACCTATGAATTGAGGACTCTGTGAAATAAAACTTATGGACAGCAGGGAAACAACTGAAGGAAAGACACCATTAATTGTGATTTTAAAATTATTTACTACAAAAGCACCTGAAGAGCCAAAGAGCCTTTATATTAAAACCCTCAAGCCCACACAAAAATACACAATGAACTAAGGGTTAGAGGGAAAGTTTGTTTCAAACAGTGTAAGTCTGTATTTCTATTTTATATAAATCATTCTCTATGTAAATATCTAGATGATGAGACAGATGGAGAAAATGAGCAAAGAGCAAAAGGAAACACATTATCTCTCCAGCATCTGAAGGAAATCTGAGTGCACTTTCAACCTAACCCTGGCATGTGAAAGGACAGAAGTTATTTGAATTTATTTTTGCACAATGCAATGTTTTACACACTGCACTGAGGAAATTAAACCCAGCAAGGACCTGAAATATCAGAGATGGCAACAATACAGACACTTGTTTGCTTTTTAAACCATCAGAAACAACTGAAGAGGAATAATAAATGAAAAGGAGGTGTGCTGCTTGAGTTCTACCACCCTCTCCAATACTTTCTTACTCAATACACCACAAATAACCTCAGGCATGAGAAGCCAGAACATGTTTTATCAAGGTTGGGATTTAGTTTTTTTCCTTTCTGTATCACATATAATTTTTAATGCCAACATCCAAAAGGTATTCAGAAGTATCTGCTTAGTTTTTACTTCTGCCTCAAAGGTCAAACCAGGCACAGCCAAATACAGAGTTATTTAATTTAAGAGTCATTCCAGGTGCTCAGTGTGCTTTAAAGTGTATTAATTGTCACAGATTCCAGCACAGCAAGAGGGACTCAGGAGGCCACTTCAGAGATGCTTTGTCCTCCTTGCCTGAGCTCTGCTGCTGCAGTCAAATGAGCCAGACCAGCACAGCCAGGATGAGCAGAGACAAAATTCAGCTTCTCATTACTGTCCTAACCTGACTTCCTTTTAAGCATAGTAACATTTTTATAATAACTATCAGATGTCAGTAGTTCCACTATGCTGCCACTGCCTGAACCTGCAAATAAAAACAAGAAACACAACGCCAGAAACTATCCTAGTTACAATTAAACTAACTTTTTATATAGTTTCATACCGTTTTTGCTTTCTAATCAATGACTCATTCTAAATCTTTGTCATGCAACAAAGAAAAACTTAACCTGGTTTAGGGATCCCTTTATTTCTCATTTTTAAGAATATTGCTAGCTCTTCTGATTTGGTTTTTCTACACTCATCACAGAAAGGCAGTTCCCTGTTTGCTTTCTCACCTGTTTTGTAACTTGAAATTGTGATTTACTGCTAGTGATTTCCTTTTCTTTCCTTCTTCTCACCCTTCAAACTACTCTGGGATCAGAATTTATTTGCACAGACAGAGTATTTCACTAAAATATCTGTCCAAATAACAAGGGATATTATTACAAGACAGCTCCAAAAATACAGTGAATAACTGTACACAAATAAAAAGAGAGCTTTTCAATAAAGAAAATCATGATTATCCCATTGAAATGTAGCCAACACAGTGCCTGTAGTCTTATGAAAAAAGCAACAGAAACAAAAAAAATTATGATTTCCTCCTGAAATGTTTTCATAAAAGAATCTGGGCAAGGAGGGAGTGGTTGTTTTGACAACTTAATAAAAACTAATTTCTCTTGCCTTTCTCTTCTTAAATTGTGGGGATGGCTAAAGAAACATTTCAATTTTTGACATGTTATTTGGCAATTCCATGGGCTGAGCATGTTCTGCAGCCCCAGCACATCACGTGGCCTTATGTGTAAAGAAATAACAATAATGTTCTTGGCAGGAACTGGATTTTGTCAGGAGTTTTAGGAGAAGGGCTCATTCTTTATTAATGGGGCCACACAGGTTAGAAACAGAAAGGTTCAATGTGTTTCCCCAACCTAAACAGAACACAAGAAAATTACCTACTAAAATAAGAAAAATTATTTTTATTTGCCTATATGCTTCTGGGCCTGATCCAAAGCTCCATAAACTGAATAGAAAAACTCCTGCAGACTTCAATTAGCTTTACATCATGCCCAATAATGAATGCAATCATTTATTCAAGTTGTTAATTGGTGGCTAGATTGATATAATTCATAATAATCACATCTCTAACAACCTTTGCCTAGAAGGGTTTCACCTCACACTGCAGGTGTCACTAAAGCTGAGAGAATTGTTCAAGTAACTTTGGATAAAATAACATTTTTTTTCTGCATTTATTTTGTGTGCACTCATATTTCACATGACACACCTCTGACTGTTCCATAAAAAATATTAAAAAAAACATGCTGGAAAAAAGAGGCAGACTTTTCACTTCAGCATGGAGCAAAGGTAAATTCTACCTACCCTTTCCTTGGTGGTTTGTTCCATTCCCTGTGCACACGAGCTTGGACACTGACACTTCTATCCCTGAAAGTGAGCAGGGAAGTGGAGAAGGGAGGGCCACATCCCTTCCATGTACACCCTCTTTCTGGCCCTGCATGGCACCATCTTAGAAAGACAACACAAAGCACTAGAATATCCTGGGGGTTTATGGATTTCTTTTTTTTTAATTAAAAACACACACATTTTTTTTCTCCTCTATTTTCAGTATTCTACAAAAAACAGAAGTCTGCCTAGGCTTTTAATCTATGTAAAAAACAAACCCATCTTGGAGGCAGTGAAAGATTTGGGGACTATTTTAACATTGTTAAGAAGTGGTGCAAACAGCAAGATGAAATAATTGAGGGTATGAGGAATATAAAGTATATTTTGCATGCTGGAAAATGTTGCAGCATTTTTCACTGGCTGAAGTCTGTTGTCTTTGTCTTCATTGAAAAAAAAAATTTAAAAAAAAAAAAATGTCTCAGAGTTTTCCCAAACTCTATCATGCCAGTATTATCTCAAAGATGAAGCACTAATACAGACCAAACTTTCCCACAAAAATTTTACTCCCCCTGCAACTGCTGAGTATTTCCTCACTGATGTAGAGTCAGCTGAACACACAGCATTAAATGGCATGGAAAAGATATCACATTGTGACAGGTCATAAAAGTCACTTAAATACATTGGTGGCTAGAAGATCTTGGTAGCTCTTACATGAATTTCAGAAAAGCTACACATTGATAGAAAAAGTTTGCTGTAATTTGCTTTAAGCCATTAACTATAACTGGGTAGAAAGGAAAAAAACTCCAAGCTAATAGTGGCTCAAAATACACAAAGAATAATAAATACCTGTGAGTGGCTGGAATAACTAACATTTTTTAGACTGGTTTCTTGAATGAAAGCCATGTAAAAAAAAAAAACTTTGGTGGATATTTTTATTAACAAGTCACACCCTGCTGGTTACCGTGCAAGCAAACAGTATTTCTGCCACACAGCATGGATTCTGATCCTCCAAATATTTACTTACACATCTCCTTCCCTCTTCTGGTGAGGCTCATTTGGCACTCAAGAGGGGTGGGCATGTGCCCAAATATCTGCAGGATCAGTGTCCAGAACAGGCAAAATAAGGGAAAGGCAGAAATGGAAACCCTGGAGGCTCGCCCTCAGACCCCACACTGTCAGGCAGTGGAAGGTGTAGGGAAAACTCTCCTAAACCCCAGTCTGTTGGCCTATCCTGGAAATGACAGATTCACAGAATGACCAGGTTGGAAGAGACCTTAAAGATCATTGAGTCCAACCCAGCCCCAACCCCCTAACTAAACTCTGGCACCCAGTGACACATCCAGGCTTTGTTAAACACACCCAGGGA
>VXBC01001242.1:0-43128 GCA_013399945.1 Ploceus nigricollis | reverse complement strand
CAATGTTGCTGGAATCCACCGTCTGAGCTGACACCAAACTCCCTGTCCCAATGCCATCACATGCTGCCAAAACAAGGAGCTTGTGTAAAGAACTGGGGAAATCACTGAATCAGAACATGTTGGCCTTACAGACACGAGTCTTCATCTTGTTCAGCAGAGAGTTCAAACAGCATCCTTGACCCATATTCCCAAAGAAGCACATCCCAATTTAAACCAAGCAGTGAGCTACAGTACCTGCCACAGCACCCTGGCACACAGGTTAAGGTATTGCACATGGGATATAAAGGTGAGTATCAACCACACAAAATCCCAGCACACAAAATCCCACTCAGCCCAGCTTTGCCATTTCTTGGTGCACCATGCACTGCAGAAACTGAGGGGCCTAACATTNTTCACAAGGCATCACAGAGGTCCCCTTCTCTGGTGGATTTGTGGACTTGACCATCCATGCCATAAGGCCCTTTAAAAGGTTGTATAAATAACTTTTTATTTATCAACTCAATCAGCAAGTTACTGGTTCCTGGAGAAACAGGCAACCAGTGAGGAAACTTGTCTGTACAGCCTGTCTATGTAATTTAGCTGCATTTTCTGGGACACAGGATGCATGCAGGAACAAATCCCTCATGACTTCGACTATATAATGTATTCTGTCTTCCTAACTGGGCTCCTCCAATGGCAACTACCAGCAGAACCTTTTACAAACATGTGATAGCTTTCCTCCTGAGAAGTTAAGGAACTCCATACCTGTGTTTTCATGTATAAAACTATCTATTCAACAACAACAACAAAAATTATTTACCACAATTAAGCCAGATGTGGCTTCCATTAGGACTGAGAAGTGGCAGAGGCCGACGTAGGAAAACCTATGATGCTTTGCTCCACAGAGCTTCAAGCAGGGAGCAGAAAGTCTCCTTGCTGGAGTCCAGAACAGCAAAGTAACCTACAGATTTCAGTCTTCTCAACAGAACCATCACTGGCCTGTGTTTGAGACACTGAGAAAGGAGGTAGAAGATTCTGGGAAAGCAGAGACAGAGCAAGGAAATGGAAACCTAATGTTGTATTGACAAATGTGAGACATCCCAGACACTGAAGTCAGGGCTTTTTGTATGGCCCCCTTTGGAATGACAAAAGGACAATGCTAAAACACCTCCAGGAAATACTTGCCATTAAAATAACACAATGAAGAAATCTTTCAGATTTCTCTGAAACCAACAGAGAAATCCCCTTCATTTGTATCTAATAAAAAGTAATTGGTTTGGTTATATTGCCATTTCAACTTAATAAATTTTCACTCTATTGTATGTGCTTGACACACAACCTACATAGCTCAAACTTTTGTGGGTATTCAAAGGCTATTCATATTCTGCAACACACTCATGAAGGGCAATTCATGCCAAAATAACACCCTGTGTAGACTACTTTGAAGTAAATTTATACTGAACCACTGCCTACCTTTAGGACAAATGTCAGTGCAGGGCTTGCACATCTTAATACCATTTTCTTCAACCTCCATCTTGGAGCTCGGACATGCCCGGACACAAGAGCTGGAATCTACCACAAAGTTGTCTGAAAAGAAAAAGGAGATATTGGCAGCAAGTGAATCAAAGTTGGAACATGTTTCTGAACTCTGTGTCAGTACCTATTGTTACCTTAGCACTCTCCCAGTGACATTAACCTTCAAAGTTCTGTGTTTTCAGAAGCGTATAAGCAAATAGACACATTATCAGAGACTTATAAAAATCCATGAGTTGTCAGGCCTGATCCCTCTTTCTCCCCCATTTGGCTTTACTATTACTTGCAGGAAAAAAAAAAAGAGTAATTGGACAGAAATAAAGCAAGATGGTCTGTCCTGTCTTTTTAATGCACACAATATACATCTGGGATAAAACAGTGCACAGGACAATGACAAGTATTTCAGTTTTTTTCCCTGTAAAACAACAGCCAAAGGGAATATAGACTGACCCTACTTAACTAAATGCTTAATACTGATAAGAAAGGGAAAAAAAAAAGGTAAGTGTTCAATGAAGTATTTGGGCAAATAATTATATCCCTTTTAGTGCATGATATGAGGTTCTTAACAAACCAATCTTGCTTCAACAAACCCACCACTATTACAGGCAGAACAGCCCCTGGCTGCTGTCAGTCCTCTACAGAAATTCAAAATTGGGATTTTGGGTGGGGTTGAATTATGGCTCCATTTAATCTAGATCACTCATCCTTCTTCCATGTAATTTATGGATAAAATAATTAATGCACAACTGCAAACCTTCATGGAATGAAAGGGAGAGCAAGAACACTATTCTCCTTTATTATTCTTTCCAATTAAACCAGCAGATTCAAGACTGTGTAAGTGATGACCCTATAATTTTTTCTGTTACTTGTCATCATCTGGCTGGTATGTCAGAAGCATGTGGGCTTTACATGCATGGGATTCTTCTTTTTTTAACTCCCTCTTCCCCTCTAATTTTACTTTGGAGTTTTAAGGCTGCATTCCTGTCAGTATTACAAGTTTATTCCTCATTGGGACAGAGGTGCTCAGGGTAACTTTCTGTCAAATCATCATTACTCCAAGTTAGGGACATCAATATCATGCAAGCATTTGGTTCCGGGTGCAAGTGGTGGACTGTTATTTTTCTGAAACAAAAATCCATACCCTTTTACAATCCCACTATTTGAACTACTTATTTCCACAATTTTGGACTTTACAAATACTGATTTAAAGCATGACTGTAAGAAGCAGTTGACCACAAAACCAGAAACCACCTTTCCTTAGGAAAATCACTCTAGGATCCTTGGGAACTGCCAGCAGCACAGAGTGTCGCTGCCTTTAGCTATCACCTGAGTTATTAGAGGCTGCAAGCACATGTGGAGTGATTGGAGAGATTGTTCTCTGCACTCAGCTCTCATTCTCTCCCTGTTTTTAAGGCTCCTGAAATGCAACTGCAGCTCCCCATGACTGCAGGAGAAGGCAGCCAGCAGGGCAGGTAGCACAGCACTCACGCGGGCACTTCTTGACGCAGAAAGCCCCGTAGGTGTACTTGGCGTTGTGATTGTGCTCCAGCTGGAAGGTGGTGGGGTTGTACACAAAGGTCTGGGGACACTGTGTGACACAAGCACCACTGTCGTTGAAATTCATACAGGCCTGCAAAACAAGGGAGAAAAAATAATATGGAATTAAATCATACAGCTGCTTCAGTGTTTTGTGGTTTTTTTGGTGTAAAAGATGGCCTCGATTGTTCAGACTTGCTGTGACAGTGAGGAATGTGATACAGAGCTCCCTAACATTCATTTTGGCTACTTGGATTTTTGCTAGGATCTTGGCAAATATGTGACTTTTTTAATTAGGGAATTTGGTGAGCCCCTTTAATTAGCAACAGTTGCCTGTTACAACACTTCCTACAAAACCAAAACAACGCCGTAATTTGTTTCATAACTACTCACAATCAACTAATTCTCAACTTGATAGGACATTCTAAACCTGCCAAGAGTGAGCAGCTATTTCTCATCGTCTAAGCAAATGCTAATGACTTTTGCAGAGGTCCAACCCTTTCTATTTCTTACAGTGTGAGTACATCATCCAGCTGAAAACTGTAATTCCCAATTAGGAGGCAAGAGGCATAAGAACTTCTTTTAAGCTAGCACAGGAGGGGGCCATTTCCCTAAGTGGCAAGTTTAACAAGGTCACTTGCTTCACATGCTGAGAGAGGAAAGCAGGACTTTGTCCCACTTAGCATTCAGGCTCTGCCACGCACAGCTGACAGAGGACAGGGCCCTGACAAATGAAGAGGCGAGTGTGTGGATAACAAAAGTAATGGGATGCAGGGAAAACAATTGACCATGCAAGGTTGGTAATTAGGAGTGGAAAGCCCCACCGATTTTGACATTCCTTATCAGCACACATCATGTCTACGGTTTTAACTACAGATCACAAGAAAACTGTTGGAGTAATTTTCACAGAGCATACCGTGAATGAAAAATTTGCATGAATATGAAAGCTGTAGCCTGGCTTGGATCCCTCTAGCCGTTTGAGCAGCAGCCACTGTTACTGGGTATTGCCTCCTCACTAACCTATAATCCAGGCTGCTTTACAAGTGTTAGTCTAGGAGTGAATCCTTCTGGGGTTTTTTCCAGGTTGTTAAAATACAGATGGTTCTATGTCTTTAAAGAGTCAACAACCATAACAATAATATACTTGTCCTGTCTCCTTGCCTCCTGGGCTGGGACTGAGAGAAAAGAGAAAAAGATCCCCCTCTTCTGCTGATTTTACAGGCAGTCCTTATCTCCATTTGGATCAGGACCAGCAGGACCTTGGGACCTGTCATGCCAGAAGATTTCAGAAAGGAGAGGCTAATAATGTATCCCAGGACAAAATCTGCTGCTGAAAGGAATAAGCAGGGAGATCAGTGATAAAAGCACTGTCCTACATGGAGCATGTGCTAAGCAAAACTGCTGATCCTGCCTTGCCTGGTCCTTTAAAATGTCTATTATAAAACCTGCCAGTTTTTTCATAGAAACAGATGTTTTTCCCCTTACAAAGATAAACACTTGACTCAGAACTGGATGGCAAGTCCACTCGAGGAAAAGGGTTGTGTCACTTTTCTGGTTCCACTCGGCAGTCAGCCAGGCCCTCCTATGCTTTTCAAGTTCTAGACCCACTTTGAATCTGAGATAAAAACATCATTAAAACTTTGCTTTAGCATGTTTGCTTGCATTTATGTCAGATGATGATTACTGTCTTGCTTTTAGAACTGAATATGCAAATGAGTGCATGGCAGCAGATGGAGGAGGATGGATGAATTTTATCTACAGATATTAAAACCGTATTTAGAACAGGATGCTGCTGCAAGATGCCATAATGCTCTAAAGGATTTGTAATGCTTCATAAGGTGTGCTTTTGCTTATTAATAAATACTAATTTAGTTTGTTTCCTCAACCCATCTCTTACATGTTGACTTCAAAGGTACTCCATCATGTACACGACAATTCTCTGATAACAATTTAGCAAATGCATAGAGCAAAGCACACCAATACTCCTTGGAGACATGGCAATTCTTGGGAAAAATTCATCTAGAAGATCTGGAAACTTTTAATTTATGACTGAAATGTTTTATATACATTTGTAATTGCTTCGATAATATATGCAAATTTCTAGCATTTTGTGTTAAATGCTGCTAATTAGTGAATAAAGGCACAGGAAATACACAGGGAAAAAACAAAGTTATGTGTCTCAGCTGAAAGCTAAGCACAGTTGTCTATAGCCTAAAGGGTTACACTTTTCACCCACTGTGTCTAAGCAAGTAATGACTAGGCCTGAAAATTGCCAGACCCCTGCTGAATTTCTTTTACATTGCTCTGGGGCCAGAAGAGAATGAGAATAAACCCTGGATGCCTCTCTGCTGTACCAGAAAAAACATACCAGTTGATTTTTAGCATGTGTATTTCCACAGCTGCCACAATTCAGAAAGTCTAACTTTAAGGCTGCAGCAGTACCAACTTAATGCTGCCAATAATTTGTTTTTTGTGGGTGAGGTTCCAAATTGATGCAGAGTCCCTAGGCAGGTGCAAAGGAGAGCCCCTTATTGCAAAAACCAGGCCTTTTTAAGCAGTTCGGCCTTTATCAGTTCCATAGTTTTAAATCATAACAAATCCAACCAACCACCATACACCACAACGTGAACATGTAATTATATAGCTTGTTTTTCTACCCCTAATTCAGCTGAGTCTCTTTCCCACAGTCCTTTTCTACTTGGCTGAAATAACAGGCCTGAGCCATGACTTTACAAGGCCTTCCTTTTGTAAAGTTTTACTTTTCAGTAACAGTCCTTAACCTTTGAAAATGGTTACATCAACACATCAGCTCTGAGGATGTTCCTCAACACTCATTTGGGAACAATGGCTGCATTTTTCCTCTTCCCTTTACCTACTTATATTGTACATGACCCAAGAAAGACTGATATTTTCCTGTCTCTCTAGTTCAAAGCCAACAGAGAACTTCCAGGGGCTGTTGGATCACCCATAGCCTCTGTGCTGAGCATCTACTTGTGAAAAGCCACAGAGAACAGCTTTAGTAAATCCTGTTGGTGGCTGTCAGGCCACCACTACATTTCATCAGCAGCCAAAGAACAGCATTTAGAGTGTGGTTTTGAAGCACAAAACCTGTCACTACCAAGCAGTCAGGGCCAGCCAGGGAAAGATGCATTTTTGCCAGTTCATTATGAATCGCTTGCCCACAGTTTCAAAATATATGCAATTTTCCATACCTTCCTCCCAACCCCACCTGGCAGTCAACTTCACAGGTGCTTCTCTCTTTGAACACGTGAGTACCTTTGAAAACTCACCTCTCTATGCAGGTTCTATGTCTAGGCTTCTCTAGACCTAGGTTTGCTTCCCCTGAAACCATTAGCAAAACTTGTCTCATCGACCCAGTGTGATGAGCTACACATTTTTTTGAGATCAGTTTTGGGTTCTAAGGCTGCTAAAACTCTTAGAAATAATGGATTAGAAACAAGACAGATTTTCTAAAGGCCTGGACATTTAGATTGTCTATTTCTTTAAAGAAAAAGCCATTTCTTCTTTCCATCTGAAGCACACATGTAGTAACATGCATTTTCCTTCCATCTCTACAAAGAAGCACGTCCAGTAAAAAACCTGAATTTAAATTAAGTCTGGCAGAAAGAGGGAAGGCCTTGCACAGAGTATCTAAATAGTATTCTTGACTTCCATATGAAAAGCACACAGAGCACTAATAAAAACCATGTTTAAATATGACAAATACTTTTAAAAACCTGCTGTCACCTCTAAAAGTTAATTTTGAAAAAAAAAGATAAAAATCACAGAGATAAGCATATTAATGGTTCCAAATCTGTATTTACAAATCTCATAGATCTGTTAACGAGTAATACTAAGTAGATAAATGATGTTAATAGAACACGAAAAATCCTAAACGCTAAAATTTGCATCCTGAATCTGTGAGTGTGCATGCAGTATGTAAGAAGAGACGAAATAGTGAATTTCATGGATTAAAGCATTAAGCATCTGCAGAGTGACTGGCAGGAGGAATAAAGAAAATGGCACGTACGAAGCAGTCGGTGTCCTTGGGTCCGTAGCAGCCCCCGGCGCACTCGCGGTGGCAGCAGTCGCTGACGTAGGGCCCGTAGCAGCGCCCGTCACACTGCTCTGCACACACGGTCTTGGTCACTGCAGGGGCAGGAAAAGGGACAGCGTCACACACAGGGCCAGGCACAGAGCCCTCCGACTGCTCCCCGAGTAAAACGGCCACAGCGCGCTGGGAAAGCCCCCGGGAAGGGAGGGAACACCTCGGTGGTGCTGGTGCTTGGATCCAGAACGCCTGCAGGACACTTGTATTCCAGAACATCTGCACAACATCTGTACCCAGAACATCTGCATGACACCTGTATCCAGAATGCCTACACAACACTTGGATCCAGAACATCTGCGTGACACCCGTATCCAGAATACCTGCACAATACTTGCATCCAGAACACCCGCACGATACCTGTATCCAGAACACCTGCACAATCCCCTCTTTAGGAGCACACATGTTGCTCAAGGACTGCGGAGAAGGAATTTTTAGTGTGCCCTCTTACCCTTGAAAATTCATGGGGAATGTTACTCTCAAATCATTAGTTTTTTTAAAAAAAGGATATGACACCCTCTCCCCCGCCCCCCAGAAATAACAGAAGAGCTCACCAGCTGCATGTGAGTTTTCCCCACCAAGAACAGCAACACAGAGTAAAAGAGTGAACTTCAGAGTGAGCCCACCAATGTCACAGCCAAATGCTGCCCTTGATGGCAATCCATTTGGCAAACAGGAACAGAACAGACTGCAACCTTGGAACACGTCTGGAAACACCACTTGCTATTTCTAAATAACAGAATCCTGCCTTCATTCACAGAATGAAGCAACAAGATCTACCAGCTGGATTGTTGTTCCACACCACTGGGGGCTTCACCTTGTGCAAAGAACGGTCATCCAGTGGCCCATCTGCCTCCCCTCCCTCACTCAGCTGTAACCTTTATTTTATGGAAAAATAAATTAGTACTATCCAAACTATACCAGCCACCACTGCCTACTGTGCTGTCAGCTGTGTTTTGATAAAAGCTGGGATGATACACTTCTGCAATTAACCTTCAACACCTATTTTTTTAAAAGCATTTAATTACTTCTTTATGAAAAATACTTTTCAGGAAGCAAGAGAAAACAAAATTTCATCCAACTTTCTGCTCAATTCTAATATTTTAATGTATAGGTAACACCTTTATAAGCACATTCTGATCCAAAATCCCTTCACTGCTTGCCAAAAATACTTAGGGTAATGCTGAAGGTTTTTGCTACATACAGTATTTATTTAGGACATAAAAATGTAAATAACTAAAGAGGAGCGATTGTTTGTAATCTATGGAATAAAACAATGCACTTTTAGAGCATTTTCATCTTGCTGATACCAGAGGAAACCCCCAGAGAGAAAGAAAAGGCTTTTGTGGCATGTGCAATCTAATTTGAGAAATTTGAGAAATTCTGTGAAGGCACTTACTGTCAACACTGCCTGAAAAGAACATTAAAAAGATTTGTTTATTTAAGTGACAGTATTGATAAACATGAAGACAGATGTGAAACAATGGCACCTGTGGCTGCGTGCCACCAGCACACTGTGTGACAGTCTTGGCTCATGAAAATGAAGAAATGCCTTCCCTAGTCTGTGAGTGTGTCTTGTTTTCCGCCAGGTGGGGACTTGCACTGGACTAGGCACTGTCTGCCTCACAGAGAGGCAAACCCCAGCCTTGTCCTGACTGAAAGGAGGGCCCCCATTCCCAGTGGCTCCCCCTCAGTGGAGGGACACAGTTCAGTTCACCCCACAACCCAAACCCTCTGCGTTCACCTGCGCCACTGCCCAGGGGAGCAGCTGGTCCGGGAGCCAAGGGGCCACCACCCAAAGGCTCTGCCTCCCCTTCACCACGGCACCTCGTGTTTTGACATGGCCACAGCCAATTCTGCCTTGTGGCTGTGCCTCCAGGCCATGCACTGTTAAATGTAGTCCTTGCTGCTGCCCCACAGATATTGGACATTTTGCTTAAACCCCAGGAAGTTTTGGTGTAAAGCCCCTCTGCATGGCTAATCAGTGTGAGCCACCTAAGTCACCTCTGATTTATGTACCCCAGAACCAGCTGCTGTTGGGTGTGGGTCACGATGTCCACCCTGTCCATGGAGGTTCCTCATGGAGGAACAGCTCAGTTGGCTGGAGCATGGTGCTGATAACACCAATGTTTTGGGGTTGATCTTGGGATGGGCCATTCACACCAGAGCTGATCTGGAGGAACACAGTCCTCTCTTCAGCACCATACTTGAACTGGGTGCCTTCAAAAAGCATATTTTGCTTCTGGTCAGACACCAGCTTGAGAAGGGTCTCTACTACACTGCTCAGGATAGGGAACACTGTGGGTTCTCCTGAAGCAAAATTAATAATTACAGCAAAGGTTTGTCACTGTTCTTCCCCAGTTGTTTATTTTTCAGGGAAAAGAAACAACACCAACAGAAATGCCAAGGTGTTGTTCTAGGAAGAGGCCAGAACACATCATATCTATCTCCTCCTTCACTGCATGCCATGTTTGCATTATAGCTGCTACTGAAGGCCCAGGTCAGTGGAGAACCTGTCAGGTGTCTTTGGTGGCACCACACACAGCGAGTCAGTAATGAGCTTAATGGGCTCTGGATCTTAAGGACCCATATTTAAGACACTTTAAAAGGAAGGTTTTTCCCCAGAAAAGAATTGCCTTTCCCACAAGGCAATGCTGTGTATTGTCTGAAGGCCTGAAACAATCTGATTGCTCAGATGCCAATAAACACCACTCACCAGTTCAGCTTCCTGCAATCATTCTCAGGGGGTAACCCCACAGAAAACACACGTAGCTGCACTGGTTTGCAAAGATAACAAGCTTTTTTTCCCCAAAACACTTTCCTCCAAATACAATCAATTGATTTTATAGCTGTAACTCAAGACCTATCTCAAAGTGTGAATTATAAATATTGCCCAAAATGTCAAACTATATGGCATTTCAGGTGCCAGGTACTCATATCTTCACCCAACACAACCATGAGGAGAGCCTCGCTAATCCCAGCTGAGACACCTGGCTTCAAAGCAGACCTTTTGAGGGTCAGCACAACTACCTCCCTGGATTCCTACAGATCCTGTGTGTGATCCCAAGAATTTGAAGGGTTCAACTACACAGAAGTGTCACAGTCAGGGCCAGGACCAAAGGACAAACACCAAAGTCCTCAAAAATGCGCTGGGTATTGAAATGAATTTCTGGGTGAGACTGTCAACTTCTACCAGTACTTCATAGCAATAAATTGTGATGAAATTATCACCTCATGTACATGTGCAAATTATCAGCCTCCTTTATATTTTCCCCTCATCTCTAATTGTGTCAGGATACTATCAACCCATGAAGGAAAAAATGGGAAGTAACTGAAATCAATGAAAGTGTTCCCAACTTGCAAAGTTATTAGAGCAGTACAAGGGTTTTAATTAAAGATGCTGGCTCCAAGCAGAAATGTGGGTTTCCCTGATTGATCCCAGCTGCTGGTTCAGCTCTTTCTGTGTGCCCCACCAGGATCCTGCTTGCCTTTTGCTGCTCTAATTTGGCACCTTCTCAGCAACACCAGCTGCACAAGGACAGTAAAAACACCGTTGTGCTCTGACCACACTCCTGTACACAGAGTCAAGGAGCACTTGACATTTGCTAAATGTTTCAGGTTTGATTTATAGGTTATATTTGTCTTTTTGCATTCCCTTAATAGGGTCTGTATTCCAATTTAGATTGTTGTCTTTTCAGCTACATTCCTCTGGGAAAAAGTGCAAAATCTATCACTTCAACAATGTATTGAACTGTAAAAGTTTTAATTTCTGCATGAAACTCTTAACAGACATGAACAGCAAAAATTTTAACAATTTAACCATAGATTTTCAAATTTGATTAGTGACTTCCAAAGGCATTTGTTATTTTATTTAAAGTGGTTTACATTATATCCAGTGTGTGCCCAATACAATTCAAAAAATAGAGTATTTTTAAAAGTATTTTCATATTAGCCTTTCCTGACACTGAAACAAGTTATATCATCTAGATTTCAATTTATTCCTATTAACATCTACTAATATTTTAATTATAAAAGTAAAAAGGATTGCTAACGTGTAAAACAGTACCTTGGAATTTTATCTTCTCCATCTCCTAACAGAACAGCTTGGCTTAAATTTCCTATTAATTGTCTTCTTAAATACATGAATTTTCTTGTCACATTTAGAGAGACATTAGAACACAGATGCAGGTGGTGTTTCAGACAGAGTTAGCAACAAAGACATTGCTGGAAGGCAACATAAGAAGCAGCTAGGTAGATGATATTCATGAAAAAAACAAAGGGATTTGGGTCTTTTCCATATGTAATTTGAAATGAAAGACACGGATTAAGATCTTTCATTTTTTATCCTTTCCCAGGAAAATAATTTAAATCTTATCTTGGGAGGGGGGCTCATTAAAATATTTTGCTTCAATCCCCAATAAAAGAGAAAGAAATTATCAAAATGAAGCTCTGAGTTGTTTCTAGTATCAAAATGGTTTGGCACTGAATGGAGCACTGCTGGAGTATTTTCCTGCACGTGTTGGAAAGATGTGCATCCAAGGTGATGGGGTTAAGGTAGACACAATGTGCACAACACAGCTTGTACCTAACAATATTTGTGAGCCCAAAAACCAGGCATGTCTTTTAAAATCATACATGAAGGCAGCAAAAGCATGGTCCCACTCGCATTTCTATGTTTTGAGTCCCTACACAAATTCTCCCTCTTGGCTTCACTCACTTTGAAGGAAACACATTGTGCAAAAATCCAATGAGGAAATACCCTTTGCCAGCCTTTTCCTTCAATCCTGCTGCTTGTCCAAGGCGCAGCAAGGTCATGGAGGCAAAGAAGAAGTCTGTGATGTCAAACTAATTCCTGTCCCTGACCATCAGAGTGGGCTTGAAGGTAAGAGGATGTGGAGTAGCTACTCAAGTAGAAGAGTGTGATCTGTGTATCTCCCTGACACTTGGATGGGCTATGGCCTGTCCTAGTTTATTATTTCAACCCCATGGTTGTGCCTTAGCCTGTCCCCACTGTTTGGATTTGCAAGGGCAGCCACTATGGAGGGACAGAGAGCTGCCACTCCTGGAGCCAGCCTTCTGTGCAGCCCTGCTGAGCCCCTGCCTTCACAGCACTGCAGATAAGCTCTTCTCTCCCTGGTAATTCCATATTAATCCACCAAATCAGTTCCCTTATCTGAGAGCAGTGTGTTGTAGAGGCTGAGACCATGGGAGCTGATCCTGCCACATGGACCTCTGCAGGTACACAGCTGGACTTGCCATGAGGCTGGAGACACAGCCTGAGCCAGCATCATGGGCTCCTTACAGAACATAACTGCCAAGATTTTAAACTATTCTTGGATAAGATAACCACAGAAGGCCTGAATAAATCTACTCATTTGGAAGGGTTATGCAGCTTCTTACAAAGTTACTAGTTTTAATAGAGACACAAGCTTCTCATTAGGCCAGAGGAAAAAAACATTAATTAACTCTAATCAGGATATAACATAATTTGGTCAGCTAGGATTTAAGTCCCCTTCCATTATCTACTTAAGCACACAACCCAGAATCTACTTCTTTTCCTGGTAAGGAGCACTGACTTCCTCAGTGCCTTCATAAAGACTGCCAGCAAAAGAAGGAGATGTCCCAGCTCAATTCAGACAAAGAACAATCTGCTCTGCATCACTGCACCTCAGTCCTACAGTATGTCCTGAGGGCTTTTTAACCATGCCTGCAGATAAAGCACAATATGAAGCAGTGATACAAGAACAGGTTAACTTTAGCAGAGCTGTAACTGTGAGCAGCTTCTCCAGCAGAATCAGCTGATGCTCCTAAAGGGAAAGCAGCTCCTGGAAGGGCGGCTCAGCCTCTGCAGGTATGTGGCTCTGTCTCCTGGGTCAGCAGGGCAGCTTGGATTTCCTGCTCAGACTCATCAGACATTCACCTCAAGCTGCCAGTTCTAACTCCATTCTATCTCCCACTCCAAGTAGTCAAAAAACCCCCAAAAAACCTACCAAAATGCAGCATCTCTGCACAGCTTCTACCAAGTCCCAGGAAAGAGGCAGATGACTCTGGGCTGACTCTCCTCAGCTCAGAGCTCAGTTGGGGTGCTCACCTGGGAGTGGCTCATTTGTCACAGTCCTTCCTCCCATTTACCACTCAGCCAAGGAAACAAGCACAAGCTGGGGAAGTGCTCTGTGAGGGAGCTCCCAGCAACCACTTCATTTCCCAGGAAGAGTGATTCCAGTAAAGGCAACTGATTTTCACCCTCTCGTAAGCAGGAAAAAAGAAAAAAAACTTGTAGAAAAAACAGCCCTCAATTTTCTCCTCTTTTATTATTATCTGCTAATATTTTGACTGTACTTCTAGCTCTTTTGTGCCTATGTGGAGGAGCTTAAAGCTCCTTCAGGAAGGAAGAAACTCATTTCCATGCTCTCTAAATTCACAAGGACAGAAAAACATTGTGAGTGACCCTTCACTTACTACTCCCTTCACAAAAAACCTATTATTCTCTCTTTCAGTACAACTCAAATATAGTCTGAAGTTATCATAAAGAAAACAGTTCTGCAAGATAACTAATATTCCCAGGCTACCATTGAAATTAACTGAGTATTTTGGCATCAGGAACTTTGCAGCATCATTAGAACACTAAAGATCTCCAAAACTGCCATCAATAACCATCAATATTCTCAAGAGCCATGCTCCATGGTGCCACCAAGTAGTGAAAAGAAAACTCAAGTTAGCATAAGGAGTTTTAGAAAGCACAAGGGAGGAAAGAAAAATATCATTCACGCGAGTGGGAAAAAAAAGCAACTAATCTGTTGATAAAAACATATGGGGAAAAAAACCCCTTGTATATTTCAGAGTTATACTAAACCCAGAATTTATAGCATCCTTTCACAGCTGAAAGAAAAAACAAGTAGGATCTCTGCTACATTGTTTTCCAGTCCTTTGTTTCTTACTCTTACACACTTACAGGTCTGGCAGTGATTCTCTGTTGGTCCCCAGCACCGTCCTGTGCAGGATTTGTGGCAACGACCACCTGCAGGACAGACAGAAAGACAGAGATTGGAAATGTGCCTTCCTTTCGTTCCTTTAACATCCAGCAACCACAACAGATGAGAGTCCATCTTGTCTTTGGAAGGTTTTTATACTTTAGCAAGGTTGAAACAGTGCCTATAAAAAAGGCCCGACTAAATAACCAGACCCAGTGTCAAACTTATATGAAATACAGGTACTTATCTAAACGCTTTACACCCTAAATACCTTTTTGCTATGCATAATGACCAGGACATTTTAAAACAAAAAGAACTACGAGCAGGTCTGGAGGACTGAGGAACAATGTCATCACTCAGTGCTATCACTATTGCTTTCCACAGCCTATGTAAGACCTGCTGATTCCTTAAGAGGAGAAGAAATGGCTGTGACTGGAAAGGCTATAGAGCTACCTACCTCCTGGCCAATTTCATCAGAGCAATTGTCACAGCACACGTCACAGTCAACACAACCACAACACACAGATTATCATCATACAATTTCAGAAAGCTCCAACCCACACAGAGTAGCACCTTACCACTCCAGAAGGCTCCAGGCACCTGCCCAGACACAGTAACACCAGGGCACTTCAGAAGGCTGCAAGCATCTGCCCTTCTCGTTCTTCAGCCCAGCCTTTTATAGCCCTCATGTTGATGCACTGCACCTGTGTGCCCTCTGTTCCCTTTGGTGGTTGGTCAGTGCCCCTGGGCACTCCATGGCTCGTTACCTTCAATATCAGTCACCTGTCCTGCACAGCTGGAGCCCATTGGGGATGAGACCCAGCCACAGCCCCACTCCCAATCACCACAAACTGAGTGCCTACAAACAATGGGACATTCCACTCAATGCCTTTGGTNCTGGACATGGCCAAAGTGCAGGCACACTTCAGGTGTGGCAGTGCCTGAGGGGCAGGCAGGCAAGCCCTTCACAAAGGCAGAGCTGATGGGATGAGCTGAGACACCCAATGTAAATCTTGTGCAGACTATGCACAGTCCTTATCGCTGCGCTTTTGATCGCAGGAGCCCAACCTTGTGTTTGATTAAACTTTTATACATCACTGAGTACTGCTGAGATTCTGTTAAGTGAATTTCCCCTTTGAACCTAATCCAGGTTCAATCCTTTCAATCGTGTATTAACAGCTGCTGCTGCTAACACTGCTCCATTACACTAAATCAAACACTTGCCACATGCCCTGATGGGAGACGGTGTTGGAGAAAGTGCAAAATGTCTCTCAGCTGAGGTTGGATCACCCTAAAGACAAACACTGCTCCTCTGCTAGCAGTGTGCTCACACCTGTGGGATGTTACAGAGCTGGGCACACCCACCGTGATGGTTGTGTGAAGTCGGATTCTCTGTCACTAATTTTTCAAAGCCAGCATTCCTCCCGTGGCTTTCCTGGTGCTATTGATGATGCTGCCTGGTAATTACCACGCTGAATGCCAACTACCTTGTTAAAACTACCAGCTCCTTGTTGCATTCATGCTCATTTGAAGCAATTATACTTGGGAAACGTTGTTGCTGATATCACCAGCCCATAATTCTCTGTCACCTTCTACCATCTGTTTATTTAGATCACAAATGTACTATAACTACATAAATGCAAACTCATTCTGGCTGACAGGGAGAGCACTCCATCTGGCATGAATAATGCAACTTTAATCAGTAATAACAATTATTATGATTATTAAGAGACTACTGGAACCCTGCACAGAAAGCAAATACATCCACACTGATTTATAAGAATGAAAGTTTAAAATGGTGAGGTAAACAGCAAATTAACGGAAGAATTTTAGCAGATGAGGCTTGATAAGATACAGGTTGTTGGCTGATTTTGGGCCTTGCTGAACTGAATAGAAATGCTCCCCTGGAGGTGGGTTTTATTAACTAGCTACTCCTGATCAGCAGGAGGAGCAGGATGGATGCACACTCAGAGAACCTTGCCTCCCCTGAGCTGGAGCATCCCTGCTGGGGCAGCTCAGGAGCCACAACATGGGCTCCCTGTGCAAGACTCTCCTCTATCCCAATCCTTCCCTGAGGTGCAGTCTCATGCCTCTCTAGGCTCAGAGGTCTGGAGCTCAGGGAGGAAGCTGGAGGCCCTGCATCCAGCACCATAAAGCACAGGTCACTTGTAACCACACATTCCTGAGGCACAGTAAGGCAGCAATTTGTCTGTTCCTTCCCCTTTTTGTCCCTGGATCCCACCCCCTTCCAAAACATTCTGTAAACACTGGGCTTTCCCCTGTAATATGTGCTGTGGAATAACACAGAAGAAACTTCAGCATCCCCCCAAGTGATCCCTAACTAGAGAGTCTGCCCACACCTCTGTAAAAGCTGTACTTAAAATACAAATCTTCATATCTGAAGCGCCTGGGTGCTGAGCTGATCCTCACTATGCAGCCAAAAATTTATTCAGCCACCTCTATTCCTCCTGGAAATAAAAGCAATTCAGCATCTTCAAAACATCATTTAAAAATTTTTTTTAACTTGCATGCCTGCTGCCTGGTACATGACTTTGTTTGGCAGTGTCAGATGATGATTTGCATTTAAATAGAGATATTTAACAATAAAGCAAGAAAAGGCTGCCAGTTTCCTTTTTTCTCACTGGGAACTCAAAAGTGTCTGTTTCATTGTTTTCACTTTTTTTAGCTGTACAGACATAACCAGGAGCTGAGCTTGTAGGCAGCACACCTCTGAATTGCACTGTTTTGTGTCCTTTTGAAGGTCAAATATACTGAGAATTAAAAACCAAACTCCCTCCAAATAGTGCATCTATATTGGCTTGGTTGTTTAAAGAGAAAAATAACTTTCCTTGCTCTCAATATGAACTGGTCCAGATTCTGCCCTCACATCCTTCTGTATTTCACCAGGTTTTCCCCACTAAGGGAAAATCTGTCCTGTAATAAGGAGAGATTGAAAGCCATTAAAGACCAGCTCTGCAAAATTAAGACAGAAACAGTCCTGTGGAAGTCAACATACACACTCAGGAGCATAATAGAGGAGCAGGTCTCACAATGAGATCTGTATGTCAGGCTTAAATGATAATAAATGTATTGGCCCTAAGGTTCACAAGGCCCTTGGAGGAATTATACTACTCCTCACAGATCTTTCTGTATGTATTTCTTAAGATTTTTAGACTGTGAGGCAACAGATTTGAAAAGAAAAAACTATGAAACAATTTGTGGCATAAATGATTCCTGTTATTCCTTGTGTCTAAAATATTCTAAACATACAGCAGAAAGAATTTGGCCAAAAAAACCTCTCTGCAGGGCACAACCTTGGCCCATTCACTTGATTCTTCACATTAGTGAAGGCACATGTTTTCCTTCAGAAGCAAGATAAGGAAGGAAAGAACCCACAAAAGTCTCCTCCCCATTACAACTGGGACGCTGGAGTACATTTCTGCTCCTGAATAGTAGCATTGTTTTGCACACACAGTGCCAGTTTGGAGGCTTCCATAATTTTCACAGGTTTTGTAATGAAATCTAGGTTAAGAAAAGGCAGATTTCCCACTGGAATATGAGAATTAATTTGGCTTTGGCAAATTGCACACAGAAAACCAATGTTTTGTCTCCTGGGCTGTCTTCCCTTGGCTAATTATCTTGGCCCTTGGCTAAGATCTTCCCAGATCTGAATTATGGACTCTGGGCAGAGCACCTTCCTTGTCATTTCCAGGATAGAGTTTTATTTGTGGGAAATGCTTCTGCTTTCCCAGCCAGGGAAAGTCACCAGCAGAAAATGTTTGCTCACTAGCTTGGGAAAGACCAAGGTTACTTCATCCTTGTGTTTTCCTGAGAATTGAGAAGGGCTTTCCTTTGACTCCAGACTGACTTTATTATCTCAGAAACAGTAAAACCACAAAGGATTAAGTTACTGAAGAGACAAGAAAAATGAAGTCCTCCTCTCAGCTCAGTGTCATACAGAGAAGAAACCCTGCTTCCTCCCCATCAGCTCTGCCAGCTGCCTCGAGCAGACCCCTCTCAGTAGGAGAAGGAAAGCAGAAATAAGAGAAGAAATGTCTCACTTTGCACAAAGCTTACATTTACAGATGGTTTCTATATGGTTATAAATCATCATTCAGTGCGAGGATACCTGCAACACACTGATACTGAAGTGCAAATAAACACAGGCAAAATAAAATGGCTTAGATGGTTACAAACCATAGTTTTAAGCAGCCTCTTCACTTACCTAACAATCCAAAATAGTTGATTAACTATCAAAACAGCTATAAATCATTTATTATCTTCTGTAAGCTGCTTATCAACTCATCCTTTCCCTAAAAAAGTCACTCCTGCAAAAATGCTAGAGATGCCATAGAGATGTTTCTAGACATAACCAGCCCTAAATTCCAAGAAATTCCAGGTATACTCTGTGGTGAGAGTCCCAGGCTGTTCTTTGCATGCCTTAGGTGAGACAGAAGGTTTTTATTGGCCTGTGTGTTGTTTCTCTAGGCAGCTAAACTCCTCAGTTCTATGTATGCATAGATAACAAAATCAAACGGTAATTCAAACACTGCAAGACAGCATTAAGGGGAATTAAAGATACTATTGTTGTGATGGATTGTTCTGCCTTTATCAGGCCATAATGCTTTCCCTGTCCTTGTCTGACTATTCCTACTGTCACATGTTCATTCATTCATTCACACTTCTTTGTTAGGTAAAAATTATTTTGCATTTCCTACCCGCCCTGTGCTAGCCTTCAGATCTCTCCTATTGATTTGAAAGTTAATTACCTAAGAGAGTCTCACACTTCCCAGGATCTCCTTCCCTAATGGCAGGAGAGACACATATTGCAAGAAAAAGTAAAACTTCCCATAAAAGAAGAAAATGTGTTATAGACTTTTCTCTTCCTCTGTAGAAGCATTATGGGATGCAGAAATCTAAGGGTCAATTCCTCCACTGCTAACAAACTATACGATTTCACTCATGTCAGATGAATTCACCCAAGGATCTATCACCAAATAGTTTTCCAATGTAGGATTAGTCCCCTAAATTCAAGCTTTTCTTTAACAAGCTGTACCTGCATTGGTATTGTTACTTTTATTGTGGTAAATGGCAGCCACTGACTTTTCTGTCTCCTCTCTGTATTTCTGCTTCTCCCCTGAAGTCTCCATGCCCAGTGGAGACACCCTGCACAAATATTAATGGGATCCCTTTACAGAGAAAACTCACATAGGATTCATAAACAAGCACCTACACTGTGGAAAAACACAGCACAGTTGTGGATCCATCCATCCATCCATCCATCCCCTAGAGCCCAACCCTGTGAGAAATTAATTTATAGAGAATGCTCAAGGTTTGACAGAAGATTTACACAGTATGTATCTGTTTGTAAACCTTGAGATAAGAAATGCTGACTTAGAAGTGTTACAGAATAAGACAGACATTGTTGAGAGAGAAATAGAACTAGAAATAAGTTTTAAAGGATGGCCTAATCTGACACAACCCCACCTGCCAGGAGGATGCATCCAGCCAGAAGCTCTGTAAGGGTGGAAGCAAACTCCTGCTCATGATCACTTCCAACAGGGAGTTCCAGTTCTGCCAGTCAACACCTCTATCTCCCCCTCATCTTCCTCAGCAGATAAGAAAAGAGACAAACACAAATGGAGAGGGACTCAGGGACAAGCAGCTGAAAAGAAACTGGCCTGGGAAACAGGTCTGGGAAATGAAAACAATCCAAGAGATACACCCTGAAAGACAGGCACGGAAAGAGATACAGGGACAGTGTGAGGGGGAGCGGGGAGAGGGAGCAGAGATAAAACTTAGCCAGCACTAAAGAAAACAAAAACTGAATACCAAAGAGGGATGCATTACCTTGAGTAATGTGGGATGGAGACAAGCCTTGTGTGTGCACAGGGAGCGGGTGTCTGTTGAGAGCTGCAAAATCACAGAGTATTGCCAGATACACTGGTGGCAGACAGTTTTGATTTTAAGAGAGATTGGCCACCAGGGGTAAAGGAATAAATGGAAAGTCAAGAAGAGCATGTCAGCAGCACCGAGCGGGCTCGGGCTGCTGGATTCATATCTGCTGCTGACAGCTCTGAGCTGATAGGGAGCTCACTGTAACATTACTGCAGCTGCTACAGAAAAATGTCTTCAGGCCACAGTAATGACTACAGAAAGGGACCTGAGGGGGGTAATGAAGACACTGGTTATTTTTCTCTGTCTGGAGCAGACAGCACTGGTAAGGCTGTGTGACTCGATGCATTAATTGGGGGTTTAGTCATCCACACAAAATAAAAACCTTCACACATGACATAGTCTAAAACTTTACACTGATTAAGCAATTAGGAGCTATTAATTATCACTGCTTATAGCTGTTAGCACAGAGCAATGTAAGTGAATTCCCCCCACTGCGATGGTGAATTAGTTCCAATCAGCATCAAATGCCTTCCTGAACACGCACGCAGGGATGCTGAGCAAATGGGGAGACACAGCCAGAAGGCTAAAAGGATAGGTCAAGTCATACCTGCTGCTTGGCAGGCTCATCAAGAACAACAAAGCCTCAGGAATCCTTCCGCTGTAATCATTATTGTTAAAAAAATCATCCCTAGGTAACTGCCCCTCCTCCCTCAGTGCAGCAGGAGCAGAAGAGCAGCCTGGTCCCTGCACACTGGGGTCAGAGTGAAACACATTCCCTCCAGTGGATCATCCCCAAAGCACACAGATCACACCCCCAGGCCCCTTCAAAATCCTGGAGTAGCTCTTATTTCCTCTTTCCTCTGTGGGGAAGGAGAGGGTGCTATTCCACCACCCGCATGTGAACTCTCACCCAGGTGCCGAGTTACAGCTCTCGTTCTCTCCTTTGCTTCCTGTGATGAAGCCTCTCTCCTCTCGGCTCAGCAAGCCAGGAAACAGTCTGGGGCTGCTCTCTGGACGGGGAGAGCACAGAGCTGGCAGCCATCCCTCCCCAGGACAGCTCTCCTGACACAGGGAGCTCTTCAGCCCAAAAGGAGAGCACTGGGCACAGCACACAACCATCCCTGCAGCTCGGTGGCTGTGATCACTGGAGAGCCATGGATCAGAGCAGCCCTAGGATTATTTCTGTGTTTAACTTAATGATTACTTAATACTCAGAACTTCAACAGATAAAGTAGAGAAGATGCCAACTAAGACCAGCCTGGGGCAGTTTCCACTGGGAGGTGAGAGCCAAGACATACAGATTTGAATGCCTTGATGCAAGGTAGGAAACTGAACCCTGCTCCCCCACACCCTGAAGAACTCCTGAGCTGATAATGTGAAAAAAAAGGAGAGAAAAGTCTGTCTTACAGAGGAAATTTGAGGGTGAGCAGGAGATAGGTCTGTAAGAGGAAGGCACTGGAGATTCCAGCAGACATAGACCACAGAAAGCCAACATCTTCTATGCCTTTATACTCACCTCAGCATTTCCCCTGCATGGGGGTGTCTGGAATTGCCTACATTTCCTGTCTCGGCAGCAGTGACTGCGATGCCCAGCACTGACACCTGCATCCTTCCCTACCTGAGCTCACTGCCCACTGGCTCTCAGACCCGGCACTTTTCTGGTGTGACAGCACAGGAAATCCAAACCCACAAGCAAGCCAACAGCAGGGGAGCACACGGGCAGAGCCTGGAATAAACCTGGAGCCAGGTCTCTGTCCATAAGAGCAGCAGCACTCACTGTCTGATGCATAGCTCAGCTGAGAATGGAAGGATGCAGATGCAAGCTGCTTTTTTTTTGGGGGGGAACAGCATGTGCAGAGCTGGGAGAAAAATTCCTGCACCTTAGATGAGATTTTTCAGAGGAGGCTCTCAACAAACTCAAACACACAGCTCAGTGTTCTTGTGTGGGTTTAACAGCAGTTCCTCTAAGAGGTCAAGTCAGTCCATGCCACATCAGTTAAAATACTGCCCTGTTATAATGCAGCCAAAGCAGTAATAAAGTTCCAACAGAGGGACATACAGTTTTCATTTTTTAAACAAAGTAATAACCTCAAAGAAAGGAAATCAAAACTTGAAATTGAATTGGCTTTTAAAAATCATTTTATTCTTTCTTGATCCCATGTAGTATTACTAGAGTCTGGCAGGGTGTATTTAGAACTGCTAATGTATTAATCAACTTCTGACTCAATTATATGGAAATACTAAAAAGGAATTCCTCATTCCCATGAAATCTGGAGTCCAGTTTTAGGTCAGTTTTTTAAGTTTGGATAAGCTTCTTAATGTGTTTATCCAAAATGTATTTCTGGCTGTTTGAAACAAAACTGATTATTTCAAAGCAATACTTGGAGCACAGAAGTCCCTTCTCTGTTGGAAAACGATGGTTGGACATATATTCTGATATTCAGATTTAGTGTTTTTTATACACAAAAATTTAATTAAAATAATCATACAAATTTCAAACTGCAATTTCCTGGACAATTTTCAGTTATCAGAGATCTGCTAGGAGGTGATGCTTTGGGCATGATGGGACTGTCATATAGATGTAATACTGCAGGAGGTGTGAAGGGACCAGAAGGAGGACCCTGAAGCTGCCCTGGGTTTGAGCAGACCTGTGGCCAGAGCCCTTTAGCCAGGCTGTCCACAGGACAGCAACTCTCATGACAGTTCTGAGAGTTTCTGCCAGAACAGACAGAGCTAACAGATTTAAAATCCTTAAAAACCACAGATGTGATAGCAACAAAGGGGTGGTTTTGAGTTTGATGAAGGCAGCAGAACAGTTGGGAGAAGCCACCTGGGTGGTACTGACACTGCACCCACCCTGTGAGGCACCAACCAAGCCCATCTGAGGACATGCAGGGTGGGAGGCACACAGCAGCTTCCAGATCCTGCAGACACTATTCAGCAGCTGATTTTATACACTTTCTTTCCTTCCCCTTTCCCTAAGCAGCTCTTTGAAGGCAAGTTGTGAGAGCAGCTGAAGCTTGCTGTGAGAGACCAATCCCACCCACCCACTCACTACAAATCTGGCAATCACCATGCAATTAGGCTATTTTAAATATTCTGAGGATTTGGAGGCTGTTTCCCACTTTCAAGGAACACCAGTGCTCGTGATAAACAAGCTGCCTGTAATGGAGAGGAATGCTTTCATTCAGCCTGAAAAGTCTCTCCCTTGTGCAATACATTGCTTAAACACCAATCTGCTCATAAACAGGTGCTGTGCAGTCATACATGATGCACACACAGGTTGCCATTAACAGATAAGCATTTGCCAAGAGTTGCTACACACCACTACGTGGAGCCCAACTTCAGTTCTGTACCTACAGAACCACTGTAATATTTTATACATCAGCATGGTAACCTCTGCCACAGGGTGAGTGACTTTCACCCTGCAACTGCTAAAAGAAGGAAGGAGGATACTCAGTCAAACTGCTCAGCACTTTGGCAGGGATGGGGTTGGTCTGCAGCTCAGTGGTTTTTGTTTATGTTTTTGCAAAATGTATTTCTCAGTGACAAGAGATGCCCATGCCTGAGATTCCTCAGAAACTGTTAATGCTGGTTTTCTCTGTGCCCTCCTCTCTGTGCCCATGATTTCTGGAAATCCCCATGTCTGCAGCAGTTACTTTGCTGGGGTCTGGCAGCATAAGGAGTTCTGTCCCTCACAGCATTATTTTTTCTTATTTGTGTTCATTACTTACTTTTTATTCAGTAACTCAGCTGTGAGAGGCGTCGTATTTCCATTAGATGCCACGTCCACTTGCCTTTCAAATCTCTTTCAAGGGCAGTCACCAATTGACAAATCCCTTCTGAAAATGCTGGCTGAAGGTATTTACTAGAAAGCTAAGCTGATTCCCTTTATTTAAAACACACTGTTCTGGGCTGTGGAAAAAACATTACAAGCAACTTCAAGCAGTTCAGCTTGCCACTCTAATGCAAATCAAGTTCATTGTACCACTAGATTTCATGTATTCCTCCATCTTCAGATACATCTGCTTGGCAAAAACTATTCTTTAAAATCAAATTTTTCTGTTGCTGTATTTGCATTTCAATTCCAAATAAATAAATAAATTCTGTCTGGACTAGAGATTCCTTGAAGGAAGGAAAAGCAGCCTCTGTGGAGCCTGAACAAAAGGCAGATGTGGGACTTTCTGTCTGTCTGACACAAATTTTCTTTCCAACTGAGATGTCCATGAAACCATAACTGCTGCTGAAGTGCAGTGCTTTAAGCCCGTGAAGCCACATGGAAGGAGCTTTCACAAAATGTTTGTGGCTTTTTATGGAAAAGAACAGCTTCTCCTGGCTTTGCTTTGCCATGGTGATGCTGGTGGCAGGGAACGTGTTCTGGTCTGCTGAGGCCCCGTTTGCTGGTCTCCAAACATACATTTAAAATGTTAATTGAACTCCAAGTAATAACCTCAATGAAAGGCTATAATTTAACAAACTCTGCAATAACAAATGTCTTCAGGGTGTACTTTCTGCAATGCCATTTTCTCTGTAGGTAGTTTCCAATTTAGATGTACACCAAAAATGATACACTAGCTATTCTGAAAGGTGGCTTTAACCATGAATTAGTCACTTCCCTCTTTTCTTTTCAACAGCATACATAAATATATTGCTGTTACTCTGGCCTGCTGCAGAGCAAAATCCTCATGCTTGGAAAAACCACAAAACACCTTGCAGGAATAACTGGACAAAATGTGGTTATCTCACCTGTGTGCTGGTACTGAGGGCTGGGGGTTGGTTTACAATACTCAGGATTTACAAGTAATTGCCTCCTGTTACAGAAGCATCCACTGGTCTGAAAGAAAGCTCTCCTTGTACTTTTAATTTCGCTGCATTCACCTCCCCTCAATCCTTACTAACCACTGGCTTTTTTACATCTGAGGGAAAGGACTCCATCCTTTTCTGCTCTGATCTGAGACTCCATGTTTCACCACTGTGGCTGTGGCTTCCCAAGGGCAGCAGGACTGGTCCTAAGCAGAAATCTGGTTTGGGTGGCCCAGCTGAAAACACTGGGGTGGACATGAACAGCATTTTTATCCAGTCTAGGCACAGTACACCTGAGAACAGGTGCAAAGTCAGGACCTTTGGGAGAGATGGCAGGGATCTGACAAACCCCTGTTATTCATAGCTATCACATAATTACTTCAAAGTTAAACACCCAATGGTCTGACCTGAGTACAAATTTCCACGAGTGTAAAAATGATCCTTTTCTAATATTGCAACTAGAGGTACAAAAGCTGAGTTACTGTGCTCTGTGAAGAGTTACAAGGTCACTACTGAACATTAAATCAAGGGGCTGCCCACCTGTCAGGCCTCATTCTGTGGCTGCAATAAACACCTGTACACAAATTCACCCACACCCCTTGCTGGCAACTCCAAACAGAAACTCTTAATACCCAAGGGAGAATATAAAGCTTGTAACTTATACAAAATTCCATGGAAATATTAACTCATACTTCTTGTGAAACACAGCACAAGAATATGATACATAGGCTGAAAAGAATGTACATATATCCACATGGCTGATTTTCTCCTATAACAATTAAAAAAAAATGTAAGGAGCTTCTGGCCTTAAATTAGTTTGACATAAACACATATCTGCTAAACTCAGTTTCTACCAGATTGTTCCAATTTCTGTAATATTTGAAAGAAGTGTATTTTAGAAACCCTATTACTCCTTTTGCTAGCATGTGGAAAGCTGGCAGCAGAACATGGCCCAACAAATGCTCTGTTATTGGGGCTGGGGGGGGCAAGTTAACCTGAAAAAGCAACTCACAGTGTGACAGAAGAAATTAAGAAAGAAAAAAAAAAAAAAAGACAAAAACTACAGAGCTAGCACTGCCTCCCATCAACCAAATAGAGGGATAAGTATGTCAAACTGAGCTGTAAGGCTTCCAAAGACCCCTGCTCCCAGGTAAGGTCACTGACAGCTTGGATTGCCAAGAGCACTGAGGGCTGACTTCATAAGCAGCTACACAGCTGGGAAGTCCATTTTTTTGTTCCTTTAATTAAAATGCAAACTACTGGCTAAATGGTAAACATTTAATTAGATTTGTCTCTATGTTTCAATATTAATAAAACACATGAAAAATGCATTAAGACCCAGCTAATTGGGGACTCTCCAAAAGCAGCTGTAAATGAGCAATTACAATACAATTGGGGTGTTGCTCCCCAGGGATCCCCAGGACTGACACTTCTTCATGCTCCAGACAAAGGTTTAGAAATTATTAAAATATGCCAGGCAATAAAGTGTACAGATGACAAGAAGAGTGAAATCCCAGCAAATTACAGTGAGGAGCAGCCAGTATCAGAGAGTGAGCCAGGCTGGCAGCAAAGCTGGAGTCACTCACACCAAATGACTTTTATAGAGCCAAACGCAAGATTGCATGTTTCAGAACAGAACACACAGGCTGTATTTGTTGGGGGAAAAAAGGGAGTCTCTAAAGCACACAGATATCAGAACTGCCTGAACACCAAATTCCTCACGTGAAGCTGAAACACAAAGGGTATAATTTTTACTTCTATTGGTTATATGGGGAATAAAATGCCACGCTTTGGCTTCAGCCTTCTAAAAGCAAACTGAAAAATACACAGTTTACATTGATGAGCAGTGAAAATTCCTCTGGGACTGGAAAGAAATTCCTCCTTGTGAGAGATGGGAGAGCCTCCAATCTGTCCAGCTTTTGGAAGAAGATCAGGAGGTGAGCTGATGACACAGTACACAGAGAGAAAAAGGTGGCTAGGAGAGCTTTTTGAGCAGCCACAGAAAGTGCAAGATGCAATATCTGTGATTTAAAATTGTGCTCAGATTAGAGATAAAGGCAGCTGCTGTTATTCCCTTTAATACTGGCAAGTAACCAAGTTCTGGAGGGACAGCTGTACTTCTGCTAAGCTCCAGAGCAGCGCCAGGAGAGTGCACAGAGCACCAGAGCCCACAGCCACTGAGATCTCAAAGCCAGGCTGGAAGATAAGCTGTGGTCAGGGAAGTCACTGAGCTCCACACCAGGCAAGCTGCTGATATTCCAGGCCTCTGCATACAGGAAATGGAGCTAATGATGTTTCAAGGCTCCTTTTACTCTTGAAAAATCTATGAATCAATCAAAACTAGGCAAAAAAGAGCCAAGTTTTGGAAGAGAGAAGTTTTCAAGCAGTGTTTCCCTGGAATACACCATGGGATTTATTGAGTCACAGGCACACCCCTGAAGGCCAAGTCTTTTCTGCCTGTAACTCTGCAGCAGTGTTTCTGCAGAGCTCAGACTGGGGTGTTCTACACCACGGGCTGCAATTAGATACACAGCAATGACAGAGGAGTACCACGCTGTGAAGAGCAAGGAACTGAAGCTGTTCTGCCTGAAAAAGTACCTTGCCAAAAATTCCAGCTTTATTCACAGCTGACAGGCACTCAGATGAAAAGTCAGACCAACAAAGGGAATTTTTTCCAGAGATCTCACTACACTTCAGTCTGAGCAGAAACTTCGTTTCAAGAAAATACTTGAATCAAATTTCAAGAAAAGTCCAGCATTTTTTTTAATAACTCCTTGAAAAGCAACTTAAATTTTTTTAAACTTGAAAATTTTAGAGTGATTTTTGCATCCATACTACCCAAACAGTCACCAGCTCTATCAAGAACACGCATCCATAGCTTCAATATTTTTAAGAGCACTATTGACAGATTTGAACCCACGCTGTTGGCTATGGAAGTGACCTCAATGCAACAATTCAAACTCTACAAGCTTTCCTTTAAAACAAAAGCTCCAAGTAAAGTTCCTCTGAAAATTCTGATTTAATACTATGATCTTTGTCAAATGCTGTAAAAGAGCTCACCTGACAAAATGTGAGGCTTGTCCAGCTCCTGCTAACAACAGAACTGAGGAGAATATTGAGGACATAGATGAAAGCAGCCAGATTTTCACTGGACTCTCCCAAAAACTGCTCAAAGAGCTCTACTAATCTGGAGGCATTTTAGGCAAGAAGCCTGATCCTTTTTCCCTGCTTTATTTATTTTTCCTGCTGGGAGCTGCACCTTGGGTTTCTACCTCTGAAGAGCAGAGCTCCAGCCCTTCAGTTAAGGGGACTGAATCCAAAAAGTGGATGTGCTAACAGGGGAATAGGCTCTTGCAAAGCAAGGCTTCAGCATGTTTGGCCAATGCTTGAATTCATGGCTGATTTTCAGAAGGAGAGAAAATAGATTTTCAGTGTTGTTGCAGAAACAATTTCAGTAACGCAAACCTAAAGGGAAAATGTTGTTCCTTGGGGAGTGAAGTGCTTTTGAGATTGCCACTGCCTAAAACCCCAGGCCGGCAGTGCAGAATTCAGGTAAACAGAAAAGAAGGCTGCTTTCCAGTTACAACTAATTCCAAAAGCTTCAGCTACAAGACACCAGTACGGGAAGGTGGTGCAGGCAGTAAATATTTCAGTGTGTGTGTGAGTCAAAATGCCAGGCACAGAGGCTGTGTCCTGGGAGAGCTGAAGCACGTGTGGGCCCTGGTGCAGGGTTTGTTTATCCGAGCGCTGCGCCAGCAGCCGCCGCCTCTGTGCGTCTGAACGGTGACACCGTGTCACTCAGAGGCCTCCAGCACCAGCTCTTCTGCGTGCATTTCACCAGAACTTGAAGAAAAAAGGAGAAGCAGCACTCAGGATTCACATGTCTGCAGTATTTCTGTCAGTGTTTAAGACACCATGGCCTTTTCAACTGGCTCCTTAGCACTGATGTGACAATGAAAGCCTGTGAAGAAGGGAATCAGAGGAGCTTTATTCCCAGAGCTCACTGGCCATATTCTCTTCTGTCTAGCACTGATGTGAATGAAGGAGACTGCCAGAATTGGCAGATCCAAGGTATGAAACAGGCACAGAGGCAGGGGACTGATTTTACTTCGGAGCATTTTCGTTTCCACCCTTTTGTCTTCCTCTGCTGATTGCATTGGAGCAGCAAGGGAGGGTTCAAGTGAAATTATCCCTGAAGTCAGACCATTATCAGCTTTTCCAGCTGGCTGGGGAAGGGAACAGCACGGGCACCTGCAGTGGCAGCTCCCTGACAGGGCTGTGCCCTGAGCTCCCACACACGCTGGTGCCCAGCTGTGCCTGATGTGACACTGCTCACATCAACCTGCTGCAGTCACTGTGGCCATGGCCAAAGCCCAGCAAGCATGGGGGTCTTCTCTGAGCCTGGCCACTCCTCTTTTGGACATGTAGACACCTCTGGGGATCTTTTATGTCCTCTAGCGATGGCTGGAAACAACGCCAGTGATGCCAGAGCACCAAACTGTGTTTGGTGCTGTGTTTGGATGAGTACCAGATTCTGACACTCATGGCAGGTCACAGCCTCTGTCCCTGCATGTATTCACTGCCAGGTGTGGAAGAGGTTTTACAGCAACTTCTGTGAGCCAGAGAGAAGTTTGATAAGAGGATCCATGTTTACCACTGAAAGAATTTCCTACCAAGGTCGTCGACATAGAAACCAAGAGTGAAAGAAGGATAAATAAGAGAAACCTGCAACTGTCTATTCCAATGAGCACTTTGTTTGTCTCTTGTGACCAATGAGGAAAGTGTAAACTTAGGAGTTTTGTAAGAATGTATAAAAAACATGCATGCTATAATAAAAACAGGTTTGAAGCCTTCTGAAAATGGAGTGTGTTGCTTTGTATTGCCTCTGTCTCAACTATGACAGCCAGGGACCACTGCCCTCACAATTCCTGGGGCTTAAGGTGCCCTCCAGTCCTGCCAGTCATGGCTAAATGTGGTACATGATGCTGCCAGCCAGGTCTTACAGGATCTCACACTTCCAAAGACTTCCCTAAATTACTGCTAGGATGGACTTTGCTGAGCTTCACACAGCAGGTTGGGCTGGTTCACATTCCCTCCTACAAAGGTTTGTAGATAAACAGTAAAACCCAGCAGTTCTTTCCAGAATATTTTGACATTGGGATATGTTCAGTAATGCCAAGCAACACGTACTTCTGTAGTTCCAGTGGATTTAGCCAAGATTTCCATTGGATAGGAGACACCTGAGACAAACAGTAAATACATACACCTGCTGGATCCACAAAAGCCTGAGTCACAGTCCTTGCAGAAAAGAACTTTGTAATGCACTGAGCATCATCTGCAGCACTGGAGAAAAGCAAGGCTGGGCACAGCAAGCACTCACACTCCTTAGCAGGTTGTGAAAAGTGACATGTGAGCCAAAATTGAGAAGCATGTACCTTATTTAATGACATTCGACACCAATTTCCAGGGTTAAAATTCAAGGTTCATTTCTCCAAATCCTGTGTGTGTGCACAGTACATGCAAGCACCCACACACAGACAGGTATTTAACCACAGGCAATTTTAAATGGTGATTTCTGTACCTGAGCTCTTTGTTACCCAAAGCCTGAGGACCTTTTTAAGTATTTGTTCACTTTTTGCATAATGGGGTTTGTATTTTCACCTGTGCAAGCTGTGAAGACAAATGGTTTGGATTAGCTAATTTAATCAAATTTCACAGGACTCATGAATTGTATTGAGATGGGATTGAGTTTCTCAGAAGATACTCATGCTTATTAAATTACAGTCCAGTTGTGCACTGCTTCATCCCAAGTAAGGAAAAACAGAGTAAAATTTGGGTGGCTAGCTTAATGAAGCTGACTTGGTGCATAGCTCTCAATCATCATTGAAATAATGCCGTTTATCTTGTTTATCAAGTACAAATGGCAAAGAACAAATTGTTCCTTCCCTATATTTCAAAACAACTCAAAAGGAATTAAAAAAAAAAGTTTGAAGAAAACTGGACTTTGCTGCATACATTCTTTCATCTAGCTGTGTGTGGGCACTAATATCTGCCTTCTTTGCTTTCAGGGTGTGTTCCTAAAAGTACTCAGAATGGATCTTGTTCCAGTTCTTCTGAAGTCACCTGTAAAACTTCTGGTACCTCAAAAAGATAGTATTGATGTTGGTTGCTTTTTTAAAAGAGCAGAAGCATTTGTCTTGAAGAACTGGGAAAGGTTAAAAGAAAACCCAATAACAGAACAAAACAGAGTGAGAACCAAGTCTTTTTCTTGAAGCAATGACTCTTAAAAGGCTACAGGCATTCCCTCACCTTCAAAGGTTTCATCAGCTCTGCCTAGAACTGATCATCAGCAGTGATGAGGGTTTTTAAGATGCAAATAAGAGAGCTGGCTGCATTACAACTAGGTCAGGTTTCCAGCCAGAAGGCAGAAGTGATGGGGCTCAGCTCTGGAGCTGGGATGCTGAGGAGCAGTGCAGCTTGGCAGGCTCCTGGAGGAAGCTTTAGCACAAGTACCTGTGCTCTGGTATTAAGGGGAGCAGATGATATATACAAAAGCAAGTCAGTCTTCTATAAAATCTATTACACCACAAAGCACCTGGTTAAAAACAAGTTGCTGCTTAGAAATTATGGGGACTCATCAAATGATCCCTTATCCAGAGTCTCAACTCTTTTTTTTTTTTTGTTTTCTGAGTTGCCAACATACAACAGAAGAAATGAAATGTTTCTTGGCTGTAGTGAAATTTAGAGAGGCAATGTGTCATTTATACATCCTCGAGGGACACCTTCAGATATGAAAACAATCCAGAATGTCCCCAAATCTGGAATGCTCAGAGCAATATGTCTACTGTGGTGCCACCTTTGACACGTGATATAAACTTCTTCCCAGCCTGCCTCTGAATTTCAGTGTTGGTACATCCTGAGGGTACTGTTTAACAGTACAGCATTCATTCTGAATGCACTTTACTCCATTATGGAATATTTTGCTTAAACATTCTGTATCCCTGTCACCACCATTCACAACTCATTATTGCTGCAAGAATCATAAGAATGATTCACTGAAGGCAAATAATTCTTGGGAAGGGAAATAGAGAAACTCTAAGCACACAGATATTTCAAGTTTAGAATGGAAAGCATTAAAATAAAGAAAACATAGCAAAGAACAGAAAATGATTGGTTATGTTGTGAAGAACACCCCATCCTCTGCAAATTCTCTCTCTCTCTCTTCAACAATATACACACAAGACAACAGGATAACTATTTCTTTGAGGTTCACTTCTCATCTAAAGTCAGAATATCTGTGAGTTTTCACCATAATTACTCCAGCAGCTAATTATGATGCCACAGACAGACCATTGTGGCTCAAGGACCAGCCTGAGCAGCAGGAACAAATGCAAAGCAAACAACAACGTCTGTGCTTCCACAGCACCACAGTGGCTTTAGCAATAAAGAAGAAAATGCAGAAGAGAGAAAATTCAGAAAATATATGATGCTCACAATACCCTCTACAGACAATGTTTTTGAGAACAGACTAAGTGGCCCTCCAAGCAGTGGACAAACTTAGAAAAACGCAGGGAACAATGAAAGGAAAATTTACCAACATAAATCTCCGTAACAGAGGATCAGGGAAAACTTGTGGCCATATTTATCCTGTTTCATGCTGAGGGGATGACAAGGCTGAGAATAAAAGCAGTACTTACATCCTGAGCTGCCATTCGTTGGAACCAGAGTGAAGTTGGAGGCCCAGGGGTTCCGCACGATGTCTTGCCAATGAATGGTGTCTGCGAAGCAGAGAAATTTGTTCTGGCCAACATACACCCCTCCATTCAGTATCTCTGTGCAGAAGAACAAGAGAACAGTGTACTTGTAAGACTTCAGACAGCTGATTCAATCTATTGCTAAACGTGTGTTGGAGAGAGCGCATGAAATTTAAATGCAAAACAAATTCTGACTGTAATCTCATTTGATAATCTGAAAACTGGAGGACAAGCAGCTCATGGTATTTACAAACAGCAACCCTTTATTCACATGCAGAAGAAACCTGATGAAGACTGACACACGGTTGTTTATTTTTTGTTCCAGTGTGATCACGTATGGAACAGTTCTGTACTTTGTGGATAAAATAACCTTCAACACTTAAATGACTTTAAAAACACAAGCAATCAATCAATCACACTATACTGCATTTCATTCATTTGCAGAAAGGCTTAAAACTGACAATAAAGAACTGTGCTGAGCCCACAGGACATGAGAAGGGGCCAGTCAGCACGAGGTCTGGGGAAGATGTTCTATTACAGCCCGTGCTGCTGTAATGCAATCATCCAAAACACCCAAATACTCCAAGCAACGACTCAAACCCCAAACACTATGGTCCAAAACTCCTATGGACATGCCTTGCTGGAAGCTTTGTGTAAGAGATGGTTTTTAAACATGTAAAAGTTTTGGGGTTCTTAGGTTGTGGGGCTTTTGCGTGTTTTGTTGGGGTTTTTGGGTTTTCTTTTTATTTTCATATTTTTAGCAGTTGGTTTAAAAACCCGCTCTGTTGCCTGTCTCTAAAGACTTGATTCACCAAATCTCAACATGAAAATGATCTTACAGTTGTTGGCTGTAGCACCAGGGTTTCCATTGGAGCAAAAACTTTTTTTTTTTAACCCCTTAAACCCTTCCTCAGATTCACAATTCCTCTACTTAACCTGTCTCTTTTATTTCCAAAGCAGGAGACAATGCCTATGACTTTCATGAAAGTTAACAGGAAATGTGAGTCTAAAACCTTCAGTGTCAGAGCTTCAAGCCTCAGCAGAGAAATGCTGAAGGTTAGTTACTAATGACACCTTGGAATGACATGAAGTGGTGCTGTAGAGCCAGCAGTGCCACACTTCTCACAGAGACATGAAGAATAATTCCTGATTAAGGTAGTCTGATAATCCTCATCTGCCAGGAAAACCTTTAAAAGCTGTAGTGGGAATGCAAACCTTTACACACACCATGAAAAGAATGGCTATGTTTTATTTATTTTTTAAATTTCAGGGTTTACAGGTCACAGCATGTAAATGAAGCAGCCCCCAATCAAGGAATGTATTAAATAAAGGATCATCTGTAAATACATCTTTCCACCATATTAATCAGCATTACTATTTCTTAGAAACCTCTGGTTTAAAAGCTTGGCTTTTCATTGAAAAGGGGCTTATAAATGAGAACAATGATAATAATCTGATACAGAAAAACAGTCCAGATTAGAGATATAGCAATGATCTGTCTGTATAATATTCTTATGATCACAGAAAAAAACATACAGCATCTGTTAACAATTTTGCTCTGGGGAGAAAGGGGGACTTAGAAGAACACCTGAAATCATGATTAGTGATGATTGCTCTGTGTTGTCCCAGCTACACCGGATTACCTAATCCATTATGGCCCAGATTTTGATTAAAAATAACATAAAAACAGTAAAAAACTGCATCTATTGCTTCTTCAACACACACACAATTCTAAATAGTTCCTGTGTCAGCTGGCACACAGAACTGGCCCAATTTCTGGGTATCAAGAGCACCCCCTCATGACAATACCTATCCAAGTGTTTTTCCTGCTAAGAACTTTGACACATTCTTGTCTAGCAGGATCTCAATCTAAAAGTAATTCTAATAGTTTTAATTTATGGAGAAAGACTTTTTTTCAGCATAAAGGTAACCAGGAAGTGTAGCATATACTACAGGGAAACCAACACCTTCCACTGTGATTTACTAAAAGTAACCACAAAAAATGCTCTGACTTGCCTCATCACTGAATAGCAAGTGCTATTTCTGCTGCTTCTTCCCCAAAATGGGATACAGTACCTCCAATTTCCCTGCACTGCACCATTTCTCACCAGTGACAGAATTAAAGTTTCCAGGTTATTGATGCACTGAGGTGCAAACACACCTGAGTAATATCCAAGGTGGGTTCTTGTGGATATTGAGGAACACTGAGTTCAAAGTTTAGTACAATCTTTAGAGCACTTGTATTTGTCTCTTCCTGATTTCTGGGCCCCAGATTCATTTCCACTCCACCTTCCCAATCCAACCTGCTATCCTCCTTTTCTTTACACCAAGTCCTCGGTGTGTGTAAATCAGCACAGATGCATTGGCTTCTCTGACTTCAACTCAAAATGCATTTTGCACTTCTCTGCCCTCTCTTAGCAAGAACAATGCCTGGGAAGAGCTAATAAACTCTGTTACATGTTAAGCAAATGAAGCACAACTGTAATCAATATACAATAGAGCTGCTGTATAATGAACTCATCATCATAAAGTCATCATCTCATTTTAATTTACAGCCCTGAAAGTGAGAGATAAAGTTAAACAATGAACAGGAGGAGAAAGGCAGGATCTCTGCCTGTGCAGGCAGCAATGGAAGCCAGGCAAAAAGAGGTTTCTTCTCCTGTGTGCAGCACCTGAGGTGCCTCTGTGCTCAGTTCTTTCCAAGGCTGGAGCAGAAGAGAAAATGCCAAGTCCCTGAGTGAACTTTGTGAACAAAGAAGCCAGTTCTTGCCAAAGAAGGCCCAAACCAGACTGCTCACAGTGAAACATATTTTAAATACCATTTGGGGTGAGTATTTTTGTCTTCTAAAACAATTTTTTTGTGACACTGGAAAACAGTTAGTGCAAGTATGACCCTGCTAGCAGCAAGTGCTACCCTTGGGCATCCACCCTGCTCAGGGATATCAAGGTACTAAAGGGGATTTCTAAGGACAAGATCTACTAGCTTTCACTGGGAAAAGAGTTCCTAGAGGGGCCAGACAACTTTGAACATCTTTCTGGAAGGTGTAACACTTCAGAGGACCACAATCTCCTGGTTTGGCACAGGGCTGCAGCCCCGTGCCCTGAGCAAAGGAGTAGCACCAAGGGCTTTTGCCACTTGATTCTGAATGACAAATCTTATAATCTTCCTTATTAGAACTACTCTACTGGCTTAAAAGCAGTATAATTCTGCCACCAAAGTTACAGGAAAATAAATCAGCATGTGTCCTTGCCACTGAATTCTGTCATTATTTTGCTTATTACTCTCAAATGATTGTGGGGAACTTATATCTGCATATTATTAAAATTCTCTTAAATGGTTATTTAGTCAGGAAGCTAAATCAGAAATGTATTATCTGTTGCTATAGCTGCTATTTTCTTGCTTTCATTAGCCTAGTGAAACATTCCCACAGACTTTGGTAACCCACCATACAATACTAACAGGAGAGATGGAAACGTACAGGTCTCTGGCAACCAAGAAACACAAGCACCTCACGCTGAAGTGCCAGGAACACAGACAGGTATACCACACACAGCTCATACTCAGTCTGCCAAGTTGAAAAAGGGACTCAGAGTTTGATTGGAGTCACTGGAAATACATTTTCAGCCACCAGAAGCATAAAATCACTGCAAGGGGACACTGGCTCTGCAAGGGTGGTGTCTGCTTAAACCAGAGAGGGAAACCACTTTTCTCCTTCCATCTGTTAAAAGGGCATTTTATTGAGCTGACTTTTTTTTTGGTGTAATCCCTCATGGTCTGCTCTCCAATTTCTAACGTGGGTTAAATTGGCAAAACACGTTCTCATTCTGTAATGTATCCTAGAGTGAAAGTTACTCATGTATGTTTCTATGCAGTGGGGGCTGTAAACATCTATTTAGCTGTAGAATCTGTTTCTAAAATTGTTGCAAAAATGGTTATAAAATGGCTATTGCTATTCCAGGTTGCAAATTAAAACCTCTTCTCTGGTGCTACAAAACCAGCTGGCACTAGGAACTGGAAGATAGCACGGTGAGAGGGAAAAGAATTAGCTCTGAAGTGGGCAGGCAAAGGGGAAGGAGTTAATGAGGAAAAACTGGGGTAAGTCTGTTGCCTCATTTCTCTTCACAGAGAAAAGCAAGGCACAACTTTTCCCAAGGATTTACTGGGAAAAGCATGGAGAAGCAGCAGAGAGGAGAAAAGAAAATAATTCTTTATCTCTGCTCCCTGTTTTCCCCTGTGGAATGTGATTCAGGGATTGTTTATCTGAAGTGACCAATTGAGTCCAGCTGCATCTGGACTCTCAAGAGGTCATGAGCTTTGAGTTAGAGAGGTAAGTAAGAAGTAAGTACGTAGAATAGTATCTCTTTAAATATTATTGATGTATTATGGTATAGTTTTAATAAAGAGAGTGTTCAGCATCTCAAAGCCTTCTGATCTGTGCAGACATCATTCATTCTCTTCCCACTGGGGTTCTCCTGCATTTACATTATAAGTCCACTCTAAGCACTTCAAAAGCAAACCAGAATTTATCTTACACCTTTCAAGCTGGCTATGAAGGAAGCAGCTGTCCTTTATACCCCACCATATACAGGTATATCCTGCATGTATGTGTTACATAACACATGCTGATGACACCTGAATTTCCAAGGTGAGCCTCACTAGGGCTGAAGCACCTTTGCAGGTTGATAGTGCTGCATCTTTACCACAAACACCCCAGTGATGGGGATCTCTTCTGCTATTTCACCCAAGATGCTGAATGCATCATCTGAAAACAGCTTAGGCCTGGAAATTTCATGCCAAACCAAGTCTTTTGATCCCTGAGCACAGTTCATTGCTGATGACCCACTGGGAAAGCACTTCAGGTCTATCATTAATAAGCTGTGTCTTAAAGGGTAATGAGAACTGGGTGCTTCAGGAGACAATAGCTCATCCATCATCAATCAAGATCTGAAGTTTTTATACAGATGATTTAAGAAGAGTTGGACTGTGCAAAATTGAAATGTCACATTTGTATTGGGAGATGGGGGTGTTTGGTAATGAAAATGAGAGTTTTAACCTTCTCCATTTCAGCTCAATGACCATACTCAAAAGCTCATGGATGTGGAATCTATATCCCAACCAGAAGCCCCAGACAGCCTTCGATCTCAATTATACAATTTCAAGTACAGTTTATTTGGGTCATTAGCTGGAAGTCAGTTTCAAGGCTTGACAGTAACAGCAAGATATTCTTTACTTCTATCAAAAGCAATCAGTGTTATGTGCAGCCTGTGGGTTTGTACTTCCAACTGCTCAATAACTAAGAACACTGGGTTGTAGAACACGAGCATAATATTTATTTCTACTTATTGTAGAACCTGAACATAAATCCTCTAATCCTCGCCACCTGTTTTGCTGCTTAAACAAAAATGGATCATTTGATTACCTTTCACTGAGTTGGATGGGGTATCCTTCTCACCACAGAGGTGTGTGAAGACAGGCTCACACGGCTCTTGCAACCATTCAGCTACTTAATTAGAGGACAACAGGCTCTGGGCCACTCTTTTGTAGCCATCTCCCCAAAGGGAATATCTATTTCATGAACAAGTTCAGCCAGAGAAGACATGTGTACTTGGATTATTCCTCTGTGCATGCATGCCTCGAATTCTTCCTTCTCACAGCCTTATTAAAATAAGACACCAAATCATTTACCTGGTGTCCTGGTTTTGCCTGGTTAACTCTGTAAAAGGAAAAAATACTGCAAAATATCCATCCCTTTGGGATGAACATCCCAGAGTTCCAAGCTATGTTCCATGATCACATTTTTCTTTGGGAAGTGCCTGTATGCGCGTGCAAGTCTGTGTCAGGCTGCTGGACACCGTTTCACCCTGCACCCTCTGGGCACAAAATGTGTCAGACACATGGCCCCAAAGGGGTCTGTGCATGGACAAAGTGATCCAAAATACTACAGAAGAGTAGTACACAAGAGCTGAATCCAACGAGTAACACAAAAGCTCCACACCCATCCAAAAGGGAAGAAAACACTGGGGTGTGAGCTCAGTTTAAGATGTGCTTCTGCTCCTCAGAAACAGTCCTGTTCTGAAGTGTAATTTTTTTCCACTCAATACGCTTGGCTTGTGCTAAAGCAAATGGTCTCTGTCCCTAATCCTGCCAGATTCACTGATCTTAGTCGTTTCTCCCTTCACTTCCAGTGACCACAGCAGCTTCTGCCTACTTGGATCTTGATTCCCTGAAGTACCCAGGCCCAGGTTTACATTTAAATCATTCCCTTCCCCTCCACTCTGCAGGCTTTCTGCTCTGCAATAATTACTCTGCTTTGACGAGGGAGCTTCAAAACACGGTTACTTTTGTTAACCACACCCCTGCCATCAGCATTACATGTCCTTGATGCTAATAACCAGGCAGACACTGTCTGACCAGCCCCAGCCCTGCCATTTCCTCTGCAGATGGCAACTTCAGGAGCAGCACTACCTGTTTACAGCTTTACCCACCTCATTCTTTTCCCATCATGAGCTTTTCAAAAGCTGTTTGACCCTGTTGACTTTGCAGGAGGAGCTTTCCTGTAATATATTGGCTCTGTTACAGGGATATTAATTTTCAGGATGAGATGCTAATTGCCTCACTTTGTCCAGTCAAATTCTGAACCTGGTGTGAGAAGCCAAGTGCCTTGAGTTACTGTTTACTCAATATAATTCCTGGGCTTGACAGGTAGATTAACAGGTATAAACCTTACAACTGGAGGGATCTAAGGGGCTTCCTGTGGGTTGCTGCAAGTCAGGAAAGAGGCAGAACAAGCCTGAAGAAGTGATGACTGGGGAGGGGGGACCTCTAGTTGCAGCCTGCTTCCACCTAAAGAAAGACTATAGGGGAACACAGACTCTTCTCAGAAGTGCCCAAGGACAAGAGGCAACAGGCACCAGCTGCAACGTGGCAAACACTGATTAGAACTGAGGAAAGTATTGTTCCCAGCTAGAGCGTGGTTAAGCACAGCAGCAGACCTATTGGTGCTATCTCCATCTCTAGAGATTCTAATAAACAATGAACAACCTGATTCTTGTCTGAAGTTATCTTGCTTTTAGCAGAAGATTGGACCAGATGACCCCCAGATATTACTTCCAACCCAAATTATTTTGTTCTTCTACAGTTATTAATCATCTACTACCACAGTACTCACAACACTCCATTAGCAATTCTCTCAACACTCCATTAGCAATTCTCTCAATTTTTATGAAAGCATACTTCATTTTAAACTTTTACCTACTGGTAAGCATTTGGTGATACAAAACGCCCACCTGGAAGTTGACATATATTTAAAAGCACATCGTGTGCATGTGTAAAGAAATGCTCCAGCATTTGAAATACAGAACCTGTGTCACTGTCCCCCATTTCATGCAAGAGGGACATGTGGACTAAGATGAATAACAAAACTGCTGCCCTTCAATCTTCTGATTTTTGGTTAGCAAAAGGAAAATTGCATTCATTTAAGCCACTGGAGAGAATCAGTGGTGAGTTTCAAATTACTGTCTAGGGAGAGAGCTACACATGACTGGCTCACCCCAGAAGACACTCTTGTGCCCAGTAAGAGCAGCAATATGCCAGGAATGAGCACTCATCTCCTTCACAGCAGCCATGACTTCATCCTCAGGTATCTCAGCCCTCCCTGATGGGGATACCTGTGTCCCAGTTACAGGAGCACACTCCTGAAGAGGTGAGCTGGTTCTGCAGGGTACTGCTGTGTGCCTCTTCTGATGACACACCACTCCTGGGCAGTGCTTTCCTTCCAGCTGTTCCAAAAAACACGCTTCTGAGTATGGATTTCAGCCAGGACAGCCAAGTATTCAAACATCATTAAAACCTTCTGAATCCAAACCAAATCATCTTTCCTTTGCCCTTTTCACAGAAGGAGCACAAGAGGTGATGATGTGTTATGCACTGGGTGCACCAAAAGAGCAAAGTCTCCTTGGAATCCCAGCAGGCTCCAGAAAGCCTGGAGGCTCTGACAGATAGCTCAGTACTGGAATTTATTTCTGCTGTCTGGTTATCTTTAACAGTGAGCACCCTACAGGACATCCTCTGGTGTAATGACCCAAAGCAGCTGTATCAGCGCTTGCCTTGCCTGTGTCTTTCACAACACAGCCCTTGTTTTCTGCATCAGGCACCCTCCAAATTTGTTCAGTGAAGGCTGAACAGACCCCAGTGTCACCTTGTGTGCCTTCTTGAAATGCCCTACAGCATCACACTGATCAGCTGACACACAACCAAACCAGCTCTCCTGACTCACTACGGTTGTTTCACACTCATTTTTCCTCATAATTTCTCCAGAGCTTTTGCTGTGATTGGAATGTTTCTCCAGGTGAGTGGCCCTACAACCACGTGAGCCACTGCCAGCAGAGCTCCCTAGGGTTTCCAGGGCATTTCCACCAGCTGCAGATTCCTCCACAAACTCTTCAGTGAGCCACTAGTCCAGGTGTCAAGAGTGCAGATGCATTCTCCAACCACCCTCCTTCACTCTGACTGCTCAAAGTTCTGGTGTAAGACACAGGAACCTAAACCTTACTGTCCCTCTGCTCCAACAGGGACTCACTCCACCTCCTTCCTTCCCTGGTGGTGAGGGCAGGCAGACAACACTCAAGAGAAAATGAAGAAATATGGGGAAGCAGTGGAGAGAGAGTCCTTCTCCAGGGCAGAAAAAGAAGAAACTGATATTTGGGTTCACGTAATAGATATGAGGTCCATTGAGTCAAACACAACCTGTAAAGCCAAACACACCTCTCCACTGAACACTGTCTTACATTTCACATTATCTCTTTGGGCCAAATTTGAGAAATAGCACTGAGAGAACTTACTTTTACTTTTTCCCCTGAAGTTTTCACAAAGTTCTCTCCTCACAGGATATCCATCTCATTTCTTCAGCCAGGACGAGGCTGCATTCTTTGACTGATTCACTTTTGTATTGCCAAGACAGACCCAAGCATTTAAAAGCCTCTCCTTGCCAGGACGTTTGCTAAATAATATTTTGATCAAATGATCACGTCATGTTTCATGCATGCTGGTGGCAGCTCTCAGTCTATCCCTTCCATCAGCTGAGATATGTCACTGTGAGACTGCCACATCCCCTTTCTCCTGGCAGCAGCTCTTTATGAGGGTAAATGCTGCATGGCAGTTTGTCTGGCATGGCTGCTGCATCCAGGCCAGCTTTCCACATGGAAGTCAAGCAGCAGCAGCAGGAACAGAAACCTCAGCAGGGCCAGGGGCATCTGAATGCAGCAGGGCTTCCCTGCAGCACCCCCAAGAGCTTCAGCTCTGGCATTATCTGGTGGTGTATTCTCCAACTCTTTCCTGACAAACCAAGCAGGCTGCTTTCTATCCCAAGCACATCTGGCACTCAGGCCTTGAACTTGGCAAACAGACTGATGGCCTTCTGTCTTGGAGTGCAAGTGCCTCAAGTACATCCTGATTGGCATCAACAGGCAGAAATTCCTTCTCTCTTTGAAAAAAATAGTCAAGATCTGGATCTAGTGGTACTTTCCTCCATTTTCTGAAAGGCTGTAAAAAATTACTGGCTCCATAGAGCCCTTCTCTTTCAAAACTGTCATAATGTGGCTGGGAATAATCCTGGAAGGGTGCCCAGACCCATGTCCAGCTGCATCCTGAATTTCAGTACAAGTATTTGCATACAGGCTAGTAATTGGCATGCAGCTGGTTTTATGCCAGCTCCAGCAATTGCATAACCCAACTAATCTTTTCTCTGGGCTCAAAAGAGGAGTGTGTGTCTGCTCAGCTTAAAATTTCTGGATGGGATCTGTTCAAGTATGCTCTCACATTTCTATGCCACGCTGTTAACCTCTCCTGAGCTATAGTGCTGACTCTTCAAGGAGGAATTTTAATTGAAATTTGCCTGAGGTAGGAGGTGCCTCTGCCTTTCCCTGGCTCTCCTGTGCTGAAACTGGGTGAATGACATGAAAATCCTCCTCCTGCATGGAGGACTGTGGAGGGACTCCTGGCTCCTGCCATCTCTAAGACCATAGATTGCCCTTGCCCTCCCAGTGCTGTGGCTGGGGACAGCCAGCTAACCAAAAGAAGGCCTGTAAAGTGAGGAACATGCATGTTAGTCACAGTAATCAGTAAGGCCTTCCTTGTAAGTTCACAGGTTTGAGAAGGTCTGAGCCTCTACTATCCCAACTCCTACTTTTTCCCCTTTAACTGCCATAATTGCTGAGAGGTCTCTGTCAGTCCTGCTGCTGGCTTTTGAAGGCACATGGCAATCAGGTTTCAGATCTGATGGGGTGCCAGGGAGCCTGTCTATGTGGCTGAGCCACAGACCCTGTGATAACACAGATAATGTGCTCCTGCTAACAGCTCTCAGTCCTCAAAACTCACATGCTTTCTGTGATGGTCACATGTGACCACACCTTTTGGACCTTAATATGGCCATTTTCTGTGCATCTGTCATAAGGTAACAGTGAAACACTGGAAACCAATACAATGTGGCTGCTATGTAAAAAAACCCAGAATTCAGGCTAATTTTCTTTCTGTGTTGGTTTTGCACAG
>VXBC01001238.1:266257-279108 GCA_013399945.1 Ploceus nigricollis | reverse complement strand
CCACTGCATCCACCACATCCATCCCATCCACCGCATACCGCTCCATCCACTGCATCCATCGCTTCCCTCTGCTTCCATCGCATCCACCGCATCCACTGCATCCACCACATCCATCACTTCCCTCTGCCTCCACTGCCTTCCACCGCATCCATCGCCTCCATCGCTCCCTCTGCCCCCCTCTGCCCCAGCACAGCGAGATTGGGCTATGAGGATCCCGCCGGGCTTGGGACAAAATTAGCCTCACCCAGTGGTTTTCCCCAAAGTGGCGGCAGCAGCAGCACGGAGGGGAGGCACACGCTGGTGGATGAAGGTGGCTGGATGCCAGCCTTGCGTGACACATCCCGGGGCTGTTTTCCGTACTCATGTGCTGTTTCCCCAGCTCTTGACCACCCACACCTTAACCGTATCTCCATGGTGTTTCCCAGAAGAGAGTGCAGAACAGAGCTCGATTTGAGGCCAATTTAAACTTTTGTAGTACATCACCAGGCACAAACCCCACCAGCTCCCTCTGGAAGAGCTCTGTCTTCTTCCAGCGCTACAGCTGGTTTCCTGTAATCAAACCCCCAAGGGACCCAGATTTTTCCGTGATTAAAGATAGACTGAAGACACAAGGCTGGGTGAAAAACTGAATGTGTTTCATCATTATTTTGGTGCATCTTGCTGTTACCTAAGCTGCTGTTGTATCCTTCTACCAATGGTGTTATGGCAAATGGTATTTCTAAAGAGCACTTAAAAAAAAAAATATTAAAAGGTCAGCACTTGGTCTGTGTGAGTGTTGCAGATCCATCTAAACTTTAGGTTCTCCTCTGTTCACATGGGCTTGCAGCACCTGGAGGGGAGGGCAATACTCAGCCTGCTGATGGTGTTCAGCTTCACCTTTCCTCCTGCCTCACAGTGCTCATCCAAATCTGCCCCTGAAGGCTCTGGCCTCAACTACAATAAAGTAATGGTGAGCAAAAGCCTGTTAGGAAGAGCAGAGTTTTAAGTATTCCTATGTCATCCTGAAAAAAAACGCTTTATTTCAAAGCCTGTGTTTGAACTGGTTTTGCAGGTCAGTGCACTTCTTTGTTTTCCCCCTTTGAGTCCCTCCTTTCTTAGCTGCAATAATCAGAGTTTAAATGTAAAATATAAGTATAATAACATTACATTTGCTAAAACAATAAAAGGATCCAGCCATGAAGGCTTTGCTTTCTCAACTGGTAATTAACTGAAGTGGATTTTGCAACGACTGCAGCTTTCACCAGGGCTGCTCCAGTGGTGTGGCTCAGCCCTCTGTCTGGCCTGTCTGGATGTTCTTTCTTTCAAGAATTTTATATACTTGGGAACACAACTGGGAAATTACTGGGGAAAACATTGCTTTCATACTGGTTGTTTTTACTCTTAGTGTTGGCACATTCTGTCCCTCCAAATCTCGATGATTACGTGAGGAGGCTTTTGATCCTGGAGATGACAAGTAAATTCACTTGATTTGCCAAACTAGAAATGAAGTGTCTTGTGATGAGGGAGTGATGATGATTTTTTTCTGCCTCCATTACCCCTGTTCTTCCTCTCTGCACCCATCACACTTCCCCACTCGCATATGTGGCAGAGCTGCTTCAGTCCCTTGATGGGTGACCCTAAATTTCAACATACATGACTGCAGGAGCACTGTGTTTGGGTGTGCATACCTAGCCCCTAACCTCAGCCAACCTGGAGGTCACCAGGTGATTTTAAGCCTTGCTCATTCCTAGAGGGACAGGGTTTGAAATTGCTTCTCTTTTCACACCGCGGTCCTGAGCATCTGCAGTGTCAAGTCCAGAGAAGTGGAAACATCAACTGAGTTGTTCATTCAGTGTCTCTGCTGATGAAAGGCAGAGCTGAGCTGCCCTGGAATGGGCAAGGTCCTTTGGTACCTGCTCCCCTTTGGACACACACCCTTGTTGGCTCCCCTGTGGTGGGAATAAGGCACAAAACCCCCTCCAGGCACAGTGCTTGCCCTTCAGAAACCCCAGAGGAGGAGGCAAAAGGACAGGAACCAGTCACCCGGGATTGGCCTGCCCTCTTTCCAAAGAAATGCAGCTTGACTTTCAGCTGACCTTCAGGCTTTTACAAGCTAAAAGAGGGAGAGTTACAGAATTGTTAACAGCTATTTTATTGCACTTACAGATTGTGTGAGTTGCATTTTATTGGAACGCAGCACTTGGCAGGTTCTGAGTTTGGCTGCAAGGGGAAGTTGAAGGGCTGTGGTTACTCCAACATGTTTAACCCCCTGCTTCCAACATCTCCTGCTGTGCTGAGCTAAGCCAAATGCTTGGGTACAGCTGCAACCTGTTTCTTTTCAGAGGTGCCATGCCAAAAACCTGTGATGTGAAGCTAATAGTTTCTGACCATGAGAGAATATACCAGGGAGTTGAGGGTATCTAGAGACAGAAGAATAGTTTTTGATCAAAGTTCCATTTAATAAGGGTATGTCTTGACAAAAGCCATAAACATTCTGTGCATTGAGAACTTGAATTCTTAGGTGCTTAGGACCTAGAACTTGGAGGCAGTGTGGCAGTGCTCAGCCTCTGCTGGGGAGGCCCTGGCTCCTGCTGGCACTTGCTGGAGGTGCCTTCTCAGTGCAAAGCTGGTGAGAGAGGGGGACTGCAGGCTGTGACTCCCAGAGACATTTTCACAAGGTGCTTCTATTCGTGGAGGAGAGCAGTTTTGTGGGGATTCCTTGTTTCTTGAAGGAAGATTAATATGTGCTTTTGAAAGTGCTTTTGATTAATATCCATATTGGTGCAAAGCAAGAAAATCCCCTTGGACCTTGCCAGTCAGCTTTGTTTTCCTGGATGTATCTTTTCTTTTAGCACAACTTGTTGCTGCATGACACCAGCTCTCCTCTGCATTTCTGCCTAAGTGTCCCTTGCTTCTTATAGGGCTGCATAACTTCCTTTTATTTATGGCTTTTGCAATCTGGCAGGTAGACAATTTGGACAAGAGACTGGGAATGCTGTGACTGCCCATTCTCTATTCTCTGCTCTTTGCCCTGATTTGTCATCTTTCTGTCTTCACAAAGGAAGAGGCCCTGGCAGCTCCCACAAGATACGGGATTTTCTAGCCTGTTATGCTTGTCCTGGGGTATACTGGAGACAAAACAAAATCTGTTGACCATCCCAACTTGGCAGCATAAACAGAATGTTGCAACCTAACTGATTGATTTTAATGTGAGAACTGAGACTTGGCTCCTGTATATTTGACTTCCCAAATATGCTTGGACACAGGCTGGTTTCTCAGCCAAAATACCTCCTCTGTACCACAAACCCATATCTCGAATTAAGAGTACATCTCCCTGGGAGTGACCTGGGTGGAGATCCTGCCCCTCACTTGCTCATTCATGGGTCAAATGTAGTCCTGCAGCTGAAAGGGTCACAATGTGACCCTTCTGTGGGTTTGCATTGTGCCAACAGTAGATCAGTGCTCAGGCAGAGTGGAAACTTGCCTAGATTTGAGAGAAATTATGGGAATGGCCCTCATAATTTTAGTTGAGGATAGGAAATAGTTGCTTCTCAGTCCCAAAAAGGACTTGGAGCATTTCAGAAACATTCAGGAAATAACCCTCACACTGCACAGCCAGTATATTTTAAAAAAAGATACAATGACAACCACTAAAAGTACTGAGAAAAGAAAGAGGAAACTGGGTATCTTGGCTTGATTATTAACCAGTTTAAACCCCTATTAGCAACAATTTAGTATATTAGGTGAATTAGCTTGCCTAAAATTCCCTCTAACACTTGCATGCATCTAAGTAAAGAATTTTGGAATAGATTTTCTAACCTAGGCATGGTTATCCCCCCATGCCTACACTGCTTTATCTAAGTTACCCATCAGTGACAACTCTACAAGCTTGCTTCCCTTTCCTATCACACCCTTACTCCCCAGCAGTCCCTGCCTCTGAGCTCAGCCTTTCCCAGGTCCTGTAGTTGAGGTACCATGGTGCAGATGCCTACTTCAAAGTGTTACAAATTAAAAAAAAAAAAAACCAAAAAATCCAAATGCCTGAATGTTTCTGGAGATGTCAAAAATATGTAGGCTTGCAGAAATCTCTTGACTTAAATACATAGGAACCCTTCTTTCAACATTGAGAGGAGACACAAACTTGAGTTATTTATTTCTGATTCTTTGGAAAAGAATTTAAGGCATCAGCTAATAAACAGTTTGGAAATGGCCCTGTTTTAGTAGCCACCTGTTTGCATTTGGGCTAGGGAGGTAAAATCTTGATCTTAACCCAGTCCTTCCGAGGTTGGAGAAACTTGGTGACCTGTAGTAGGTTAAAACGTAACCTGTATGGAGAATAGACTGTAAAAATGTAGGAGGACATAGTTACCATCCCTTTCATAATGTTCAACACAGAAAGAGCCAACCTCATTATGTTTTCAGAGATATTGAAGGTAAATGGTGAGAAAAATAGCTACAATAACACAGCTGAAAATTTTCCTTTTGAATATTAGGGGTTTTAATGCCTAACACACATAGTTAGGCTAACAAAGCCAATGGTAGCTGTGCACACTGAGGAAAAAACAGGTCCCTCAAATGTTGGGCTTCTCTTACACAATGCAGGCGTCTACTTAAAGGAGACACAAGCTCACCTAGGTGAATCGTGGCTCTCCTTCTGAAAAGGTAATCTTATAGTGAAAAGAGCTGATGCCTAGAATTGGTGCATCCAGCCCCATTTCTGCTCTTGTGACACAAGCTGCACTGGCAGGCAGAAGAAATACCCTTGTTCAGAAGCTAATGAAGGGGATTTGTTGTGGCTCCAATGCTCCTCCTACTCCTCAGCTGCTTTAAGAGACTTTCTCATTTAGCCTTTTCAGATTATGAGAAAACTGGTTCTGACTGAGATGAATTTATGGGGAATCCCAGCACAGCCACATAATCCCTTCAGCCAGAGCCATCTGCTGCAGCTTCCCCAGCTACATCAGTTTAATGAGGAGTAGCATCTCTGCCCTCTTTTTGCAACCTAATAAGAAAGCAGGAGGCAGCTGGGCTGGGAGAGAGCCTGTGAACCCCAGCCCCAGCATCTGTGAGTGAATAGGGTAACAAAGGAGAATTTCACATGGCTAACAGGTGGGCTGGGACACAGCCTGAGAGGCAGGAATGGTGGAGCACAGTGCTGTGGAGCCCAGAACTGCCTTGACCTGACTCTCTGAGGCCCAGGCCCACATGGTCACCACAAAAACGCTGTGTTTCAGCCTGGATCCTGGGCTGGGTTACCAAGGACTGAACTCCACATTTTTCTCCTGGTGAGGGTGAGGAGACCAACATGCTCCAGTGTGGAGAATAGTTCTGGGGAAACTTCTTCAGAAGCAGACTGCAAGAGCTGGGTGAGGAAAAGTCAGTTGGAGAAAGGATCATCATTCCACAGGCTCAGATAAAGTGGATGCTGAAAATGCAAAAGCTGGGAAGCTGAGGGTTTGCAGCAGCATTGCTAATGAGAGAGGGAATGCTGCAAAGGGAAGTCAGAACCTGTGCCTTAGCAGGAAAGATTGACTAGATCCTTGCCCAAACATGAAGTGGGGACTGAGTCCCATCAGTGCAGAAGGAAACACCACACGCCTCAATGGCTGCAGGATCTGTGGCTGCTGCACCGAAGAGGAGGTGAAGACTTTCACAGGAGATACTGGCTCTGTCAGTGAGGATGACAGGGAAAGAAGGAGCACTGTGGCTGCACATGTTCCTGCAGGCTTCTGTAGTAGGAAAATCAGGTGGAGCAGGCTGCCTTTCACCATCCAGCAGTGTCATCCAAAGCACAGAGCGTGGCAGGCGGTCACGGAGGGCTAAAATCATCTGCACAGCTGCTGGGAAAGGATGAGTGGGATGCAGACTGGCGAGAAATTCCAGCACTGTTGCCATAATGTGTTTCATAAATATATGTGCCTATTCCTACCTATATGAATGAGATGGAAAATGATTTTTTTCATTTTCTTTATATATATAAAAAGTAATTTAAAAAGGTAAATTCTAGGTTTGAGTCTAACCAGTAAAACAAAGCAGCTTGACTATGAAGATAAAAGGTAATGTATTTGCCGTTCAGGAATACAAAGTGAGAGAAGAGCAAACTATAGACAAAAGTCTGGAGTAAAATCAGAATTAGTAGGTAATTTCAGGGAGGAAGCCTGAAGGAAAAAGGAATTAAGCAGAATTGGCAATTCCTTTAAATAATAATTAAAATATGAGTCCCAAGAATGCCAAAAGAAGTTGTTCCAGCATGGACCAAGGAAAGAAAAAGCAGTAAGAGGTGATACTTGCTACAAAGTGATCTCTTCTTTCACAAGATAGGGGTGTACAGTAAGTGAAAAATATTTTTTCTGAAAAAATATGGGATGAAACTCCTTGGTGAAAAGAACAATTGTGCACAGAGGAGAGCCCACTGCAGGAACATGGCTGAGGAGCAGAGCTTTGGAAGGTGTCTGAGAGCCCATCTGTGTCTCACAAGCTGAATGTGGTACTGGCTCTGTATCTGTCAGACACACCTTGCCTGATGCCAGCTTTCCCAAACTCCCTTCACAGCCAGCAGTTACCTCCTACATCGAAATTTGGACTGCCTTAGCTAGACAACTCTTCAAGAATATCCTCTGGAGTAGCCTTAAATTTTGCAGCAGGGAGATTAACTTCTTCTTTTTGGAGATCAGTTCAGGATACGTCTCAGTGTGTGGCTGTTGCAGGAAAGCAGCAAATTCAGAGATATATGCTATGTTCCTGTCTGCAAAATCAGGCAAGGAGGGTCTGAGGTGTACAGTGGAATCTGTGTTTGTAGACTGCACTTTGGAAAGAATCTGTATGAGAACAAGGACAATGATCTCCAAAACATGATATGACAGAGAGGGCTGAAAAAACAGGGATAGCTTAGCCTGGGGCAGCCTATGAAAGAGGGAAACATGCAATATTCAAATCTTCAAATATATAGAGAGTTGTTGCAAGAAGCATAAGTTTTTCTGTGTCCTTAGCAGGTAGGACAAGGAATAAGCAGCTCTGATTGCACTATGTTGGGCTTTTTTTTTTAGTCAACTGTTACTTTTATTTTTCTTTAGTTCTGAAATGATTATGTATGCCATGATACTTTATAGCTGCCTGCAGCTCTTTCCTTGTCATTTCTGGATGACTGTAGATGAACTTTCAACATCTGTAGAACTTGATGACTTCAACTTTGGATGCTGAACAAGTCTCACACATTATTTTATGTACTGCAGCAAGAGTCTAGTGTGGGGTAGGGCAGCACTTTGAATAATCGAATAGTTTCTGCAGATTGATTGAGAAATATGGTTCATTTCTGTTCCTTTCATCTATTCTTAAAGGGTCAAACAGGATAGTCTCTGATGATTTCCGCAGGGATATGCCTTGTATTTCCTAAAGATTTTCTGCAGGGGCACTGTTCAAGGGAAAGCGAGGTGAAGAGAAGGACTTTTGTATGGAGGTCAGCTGGACCCCTGCAGTGAGCACTGCCCACAGGACACTGCCTCTGCTGAGGGAAAACCATCTGTTGAAGTAAATGTGATGTTTGCCAGTGGGGATACTTGAATGGGTGTTTACTGCTGGGTGTGCAAATTCACCAGCACATTCTGGCTGTAGGTGCTGCACGGCTCTTACTGACAATTTGCTCTGCTTCCCGTGTCCACCACGTGCAGACCTGGTTTGTAACCATCACCCTATGGTAATATTTGAGTGTTTCTGTGGCAAGTGGGAACTTAGCACCATTATATTCCCCTGAAGGATCCCACTCTTAATCACTGAGTCTGGAGGAAACAAGAAGCTCATGAATGAGTTATTGTGCTTTCTGAATCAGCTATAGGATTGGTTTTGGTAATGGTCCAATGAAGTTTAATATTGTGATAAGAGCCATGGGGGCTGGTGACAGAATTACATGTTTCCCAATTTATAGAGAATCAATTAATATTTATTTCTCTTGCTTCAGAATTGGCATGTGCATTTTTATTTAGGATCATCACCTGTACCACAGTTGAGAAAATGCAGGCCTTTTAATCAAATATAATGAGAATTAATCATTTTTGCTGACTGATTTTAATACTGGGCTTTAGGGACATACTAGAAGAAACATGCTTTATAAGCTGAAGGTATCTCCTGACACACTATCTGCCAGTCCCTGCTGGTTGATGATGGTAAGTCATTGCATACCACCACATTTTTAAGCAATCTGTGCAAGGGAGTCTGGGGCAGCTGTGTAGTTTTAAGGATTAAGGTAGGACCCTGGCTCAGTTTCCATTTTCAGATTTCTGACAACCTCTTCTTTCAACAAAAATGAAGTAAATCTATGACACAAATGTAGTGAGAAGGACTGCTACAGATGTGCCAGCAAAGAGGGAAGGAGCATGCCTTCTCAAAAAGCCTCATCATTTGTGCTTTCCTAATTATGTCACTGAAATCAGAAAGGAAAAACTCAGTCAGCCACAGTGAGATATTCCTCACTCAAGTGTTCCTGTAGGACCGTCAGGGATGGAGTAGGCCATGGGGAGACTCGTTTTCTGGGCACAGTGAAAAACTCTGAGCTTGGCATGCTGGAAGTAATGATCTGTTTCTGGAGCATGGTACTAGATTTTAGGAATGAAAGTATGAGCACTGTTGCAGATTTGCCAAGATGAATGTAGAGGGGCCCTCTCAGCTGAGAGAGGGATCCTGACAGCACTGTCCTACACAGTGTCCCTGAATGCTTCTGTCCTCCTGCCAAATATCTGCTCCTCAAATTTCAGGTGCACCTCATCTTTGTGCTCTCCCTGTACCTACTCCTTGTTCCCAGTTCTTCCAAGCACCTCCTCAGTGCCAGCTGGGCTCCTAGGTTTGTCAAGTTGCAAACCAGTAGAGGGGATGGTGAGGACAATTTTTCACACGTCAGTGTTTGGCAGTGCCAGTGCCTGTCAGTCACTATGTCCTTAGCCTTCATTACCACATCTCTTTTTCCTGGCACATCACCCCTTGTTCCCTCAGCAGAGTGCCAGGACCAGCTTTTCTCACTGTGGGGTTTGTGCTCAGATCCGCTCACTGCTTTTCACTTGGGTGGCTCATTCCTCATCCTTCTTCCCTGCTAGCTTTTTGGACTCCTCTCCATTTTGGCCAGTTTTCTCTCCACTTCACTTTTTTCAACATCTCAGTTCTTCTTGCTGTTGCTACTTTCTAGCTTCATGTGTACAGCGAAAAAAGTGTGAGGAACAGGGGTAAAGGGAAGTTCAGGTTTTTGGGGAGAGGCTTGAAGGCATGTCAGTAGGGATGATCTTGAGCAAGTTTGGTTCTGACCATATGTGAAGAGCAGAGATGTACATGGGTGCCCAGCAGCCCAACAAAGCTGGTGGTGGTTATTCTCTGCTTCTCACCATTTGGACAGGCAAAGCTGCCAGTGGACAGGCAGAGAAACCCTGCACAGCCTCCTCAGAGCTGAATCAAGTGTTACCTCCTGCTACTGGAAATAGATGTTTCAGCTGGCATTTGTGTCATGAATTAGCCAACGTTGTTTTAACCTGAGGGTTTCGGGAAAGGCAAAGAGATTTGGTTAAATGAAATTGTCCTGGCTGGACACAGCACGGGGGCAGAGTTGCTGCCAGTGTCCCCCTCTGCCAGCCCTGCTCTGAAAACAGCAACCCTCAGGGTCCTCCTGCCTTTGGCACAGAGCTTGAGTCCAGCTTTATTCATAGGAATGCAATTCAGATGAATATTACATGTATTTATTTAGAAATGCATGTATCTAGTGTTAACAACAGAGATACTAATTAATGCAGATTGTTGTGTCTGATTTCTATCATGCTAATAGCCATTCAGTTGCTAAGTGTTCAGCAGCAGTTTGCCTTAACTGAGCTCCTAATATCAGTCCTTATGTTATTCCCATGGTTAGAACAAGATAAGTTTAAAATCTGCCCTTAGGAGGTAAAAGGACATTCTGTGCTTTATCAACCTTCCTGCCAGGCTCTCCATGGGGACATAAAGGGACACATTAATATCAGTCTGAATGTGTCTTTAGAAAGATTGATAGAATTTTGTTTCATTAGGACTTGATAGTGAAGATGAAAGTGAAAACTAGGTTATTACTGAATTGATAAAAAAGAAGGTGGTCATTGATGGGCTGCTGGGAGAGGGGGGTGTGCCAGACAGGGCTGCAGCAGCCACAGGCAGCACGGTGCTGCCATGAGCATCAAAGGCAGCAAAGAAGACAAAGCAGCTGGCCAGCCTGTTCACAGTCTGTGGCAGACTGGTGTATTTGCTGAAGGCCATAATTTAGTCTCTTCATTACTTTTGGTACATTGGAACTCCATCTCTGAAGCTCCCTTTGGGTCTCATATGGCAACACTCACTACCTCCTTTTTTAACTCCTTTCAGTTGAAGTGAAGGAAAAATATTTGTCCATAAACATGTAGCAGTGTTGAACACACCAGAGTAGAAGAGAAGAGAAGTTGGAGGTATGGCAGAGGAAGAGGATGGCAGCCTGGTGGAGGCAGAACCAGTTCTGTTCTGCAGTGCAGAGATGTGAATCTGGGGGCTGGGGGCAAGGCCTGCGGATGGCTGTCCAGCAGCTCTGGGGCTCTGGGCAGCACTCTCCTGCTCCCCACCTCCAGTGTGTTTAACTCTCATGTTTCACTACTGCCTTGCAACCTGTGGAGAAGACTTTGGTTTAATATCCTACTCTGCTATATAATTCTCCTCCTTACAAAAGGTGCTTTGAGAATAATCAGGACTGCTTTCTCTCTCTGAGGCTTCTTAATTTTGTTTTAGTCCTGTGTAACTTTAATGTCTTGCACTCATGGTTATGAAAACATAGGGGCCACACTTCTTCCCCCTTCCAGGACTCTCAGCTCTCTGAACTCAGCCCTCTTGCCTCCTCGCTGCCTCTGAGGCCTGGACTGTGAGGAATCTGAGTTTCTGCTGCACTTGGTATCACTTTCTGCCAACACTGCTCTCCCTCTCCACCCATCCTTTCCTCTGCCTGATCTGCCTTTGATCTCAAAATGCTCTTACAGATGAACCCTTGTGGCTTCTTGAGGTGTTGCTGGCAGCAAGCTGTATATCCACCTCCTCTGCCTGAGATTATCCTCTCAGTCAGAGGGTGCTCAAACCTGTTCCTTGGGTGCTTCAGCACCAGATGATAGGGATGTGTGATCCCATCTGCAGTCCCTGTCACAGGGGTGGGAGTCCCTCAAGGGGGGCTAGCAGAAAGCTGAGGGTATCATTACCTTCATCCTCCCTGGTTAAACCCACCAGAGGTGGTGGGCTTGGGTCTTCAGATGTGGCCCTGCCTGGCATCCTGGATATTGAATGCCTTCAGCTTCTTACATATTTGTCAAAGCTCACTGCAGCTCCCCCTGCCCTGTTATTTGTCCTTTTTACAATTATTCTGACTCAGAGTTATCAGAATTACAAGCTGTCTCTGATGTGCTTACTGATCCTGCCCTAGAGCCAGGGCAAGAAATTGTCCACACTCTCCCATTGGAGCACACCATCACATGCTGCTAGAATTTAAGTGGGTCCACAGCCTTTGTTGACTTAGCTCTTCATGTCCCCTCTCACAAATACTTTTTTCCTTCTCCTTTTCATGATAAAGTGAGAATTGAGGTTTTGTTTTAATCACACATCTATGCTTAGATGTCCTGCTGCCTTCTTTTTCAAACAGCAGCTGTGGGGCTGAACTATTAAAATCTTATTAAGATACAATTAAGATACATATCCATCTTCTTGAAACTGCTGCTCTGAGATCTAGCTCTGCCTTCAGTTTTTTCTGCTGTATTTACAAATGTCTGTCAGAACTGGAGCTTGGTGTAATCTGGCAGAGTGCTGCCAATTTAAGTAGCTGAGACTCCAGTCTTTTGCAATGTGTATGGGCTTTCCCGACTTGAATTGACTGCCTTGGCTCTGGCATTTGACTCTGAAATATGCGACTCAGAAAATAGAGCTGGAGCAATAAATATTGACTAATACAAAGTTATGTATCTCTGGAGAGTTTCTTTATCTGCATCAAAAGCTTTTAGAGCTGCTGTTGTGAAGGGGCTGTTGACAATAGATTTGCAAGAGTGTAGAACAGTCTCACATAGCCCTCAGGCCCTGCAGAGCACGCAGGGTTTAACTGCTGGGTGTAAGTCTTCCAAGGGTTAGGATAAGTCCTCAAGGAACTGGTGTTTGTGTTTAGACTCATGGACAGTCTGTCTTGCATGTGCAAATATGAGCTTGAGACTCTTGCTTAGGCAATAAGCTCTTATTCAAAAGAGGCTCTGGTTTCACTAGCAAACATGACTGTTTTCCTACATGTCCTATATCCAAACTGTAGCTTTCTGTAAGAAATGTTACTTGAACTGTATATTTTGTCCTGCTACAGTGATGCTCGATTTTCAGGGTGTTTTGGCCATGTCCAGTGTCAGCTCTCCTCCCCCACGCACACATTATGCTGTGACAGGACAAAACTAATGGTTTCTCATGCTTGGGATCTAAAGCAAATTCCTAATATTTGCCATTCCTTATCTCTAGACACCTGATAACTCAGATCTGATAGGTGGTGCTTGACTTTTTAGGTACCGTTTATAAATCCTGACATGTAACACCTTTACATGGATGTTTCAGAAGGTGATGGCTGAATACTGGATGTTAACTCCTGTGTGCAGGCTGTGGCTGGGGGTAGATGCTGACGTGAGCCCCGGTGTACCCGCGCTGCTCTCACTCTTCTGGCGATGGGATTACTCATCTCTACGCCTGTAGGCAGCCGCATCCTCCCGTACCTCCACCCGGCGCTCTTTCGCCCTGACCTGGCAGGGGACAGCTTCCTCGCTGCGGGAGAGGCCCCGGCTGTCCCTGCTAGAGCCGGCTCTGCCGGCAGAGGGCAAGAGGTGCCCGCGCTGAGCCGC
>VXBC01001238.1:233595-258786 GCA_013399945.1 Ploceus nigricollis | reverse complement strand
TCTGTGGGGCTCCTGGGGCTGTGGTCTGTGGTCTGGCCGCCCGGGGAGCGCCCTCGGGGGCAGAGGCGACCCGCTGGCTGCCGGTAATCGTCGTGCTCCGGGGAGGAGGGTGAAGGATTAGTTAGCGTGGTGGTGATGTGCGACGGTATTTATTTATTTTGGAAGGAAGGCTGTAATTAACCCTAAATAACAGCCTTGCAGCGTGCAGGGGGGAGCCTGCTGGCCCCATCAAAGCGGGCAGAACAGGGAGTGACTGAGTGATGTGAAGTCGCAGATACTGAAACTATGTGCCTGATAATGATATAATTAGGGGATCACAGACTTCTGGCTGCTGCTGACTTCAAAAGCTTTAAGAGAAGCCTGCAGTCTCTCCTGTAGCCATCTTGACTAAAAGCAGACATTTTTCTTTAATAGCTACGTACAGTAACAAGAAAGAGGAGGGAACAGAAGGGCATTGTTCACTGTTTCAAAATACTATATACCCTTTCTGGCCTTTTGCATAGCACAGGAAGAAACTTTATGAATTGACAGAAATACAGTAATACAAAGTCTATTTTGTTTCACTGAAAACGTGGCTTTAATTAAAAAGCAGTTGAATTAACCTGATGACTAGCCTGTCAGATTTTGTTTGCAAGATTGTCTTAAGGCAATAAAATGTAGATTTTTGAACGTGATTGTATAAGCAGTTGAAATGAAAGTATGTGTATTGTTTCTCTTTATTCCCGTACTGTGCTGAGACTCATGAAAGAGCTGTCAGCTCTGGTACTGTGCCATGTTTGTATCTTACACTTAACAGTGCAAAAATTATGAAAACTATTTTTTTCAGAGGGGTAGGGGGGAGACCTTATATAGAATGCTTAGAAAATCATTGAGTCTCTTTTTCTGTAACATGCTGGATGACAGTGAGTGTGAATTCATGAAAAATTAGATTACTTGGTCCGAAACCCCAAGGGAATTGGACTGGAGACAGTGAGACACTCCATCATTTGGCTTCTATTAAGCAGAGTTATTAAAGAGCAGCGGGAACTTCAAGGCCTGGAGCCTGCAGTAGCATTTTGTGGAAAGTATTAAGGTAGCCTGACGAGGGGAAGCTAAGTTGTTTGGGATGATTTTTAACATCTTGCAGAACAGTTGGGGTTTTTTTAGGTATGGGTGGTAGGTAACATCATAAGAAGGGGTGGCAGCAGGAAAGCCTGTAGATTGATTTTTTTGAAGTGCAGACTGTAGGAGGAAGACATCTGACTATTCAGTCAACTTTGAAAGCCTTGGTGCTACTATGGTGGCAAGTACAGTAGGCACATCAGAAGTAGTTTTAAGTCCATTCTTCCAAGGATGTCTCTCCAAAACCTGGCTTCCTCTTAAACCTTGGCTCGATGGCACATTGAATTATGTTTGAGTTGCAACTTGCCTAGAAAGAGTAAGTTTTTTCTGCAGCACAGGACATGTTTAATTCATACCAGAGCAGTTTGGAGAGCACAAAATGAAGAATTATATGAAGAGAACTTTTTTATCGCTTCCTTCAGAAATTTTTGAGGTTTCCTGATATTTTTCATAGAGCCGGTAGAGGATTTTCAGTCTTAAGTGTTTCCTCTTTTCTACTGCATGTTCGATTGCATGTGAAACGGGGGAGAGGCAAGGGGGAGCCTTTAGCCTTGCAGTTCCACTCCGTTAAGAAACTTCACTTTTGAGTTGAGTCATTGTCTCTGGTGAGCAGAATAATTATAAACTGGAACTTTTTGGTTCTATAATATTGATGAAAAAGTCTTTTAGCATGAAGAACTAGTTAAAGATTTGCTCTTTCTGTAGAAATTAGAAATAGTTGCTCAGTTTCGCACAGTAAAACCTTCCTGACAGAGAGACTTAGATGGTAATGGTTCTAGCTAATAGCTTTATAAGGTGTTAGTTAAACCTTTTAAATTTTGGGGCAGTATTGAAAGGTAGTAAACAATTCAGCAGTTCTGAGTTTCTTTTTCATTTGTTACATAAATATTTAAGCCTGGTATTTTTGTTGTGTGCATATGTACAATTAAAAGAAATGTTACTTTTATAAAAATAGAATGCTGTTCCTGGAGTAATGGTTAAAAACATAGATGTGACTTTCTTCTAGGACTGAAAGTGTGTGTTGCTTTTAGAACTGGCATTTCACTTTAAACGTGGTTAAATGCAACTGCTGACAGCGAGTGGAAGTAGCTATAAAATGGTCATGTTAGTTATTTACCTCGGAAAAAAAAAAAGCCACTGTGACCTTCCCCCCCCTCCCCACCAAGCCCTCCCCCAGTCCCCGTTTTAGTGAAATGCTCTTGCTTTAATTCAAAGGACTGTAGTACTAGTCATTAAAGCAAGTGCCCCAAGGGGTTTACGAGGATTAAGGTTTCAGCGAGGTAGGTGCTGTACAGTGATGGGAAGGGAGCGACTCCAGCTCTTGAAGCTCTTCAGCCTATCTATCTCAAAACCGGCACCGAGTTTGGTTGTGTGATGTGTGTGGCTAATAAGGATATATGGTGAGGTGTTCTTAGAGGACCAAATTCTTACCTTTCTTGCACAATTTTTGTTTTTTAGGTGAAATCAGATGCTACTGTGATGCTGCACACTGTGTTGCAACTGGCTATATGTGCAAATCTGAGCTTAGTGCCTGCTTCTCCAGACTGCTTGATCCTCAGAATACACATTCCCCACTTACTCATGGCTGCTTGGACTCTATTGCAAGCACAGCTGAGATCTGCCAAGCCAAACAAGCACAAAACCACTCTGGCACCACCACCATGTCCACATTGGAATGCTGTCATGAAGATATGTGCAATTACAGAGGACTACATGATGTTTTGTCTCCTTCCAGGGGTGATGCTTCAGGTAGGGCAATAAAGCTTCAGTGAAACCCCTCTTCTGGCCATCAGGGCAGCTACAGTCAAAACCTTGTGCATCTGCTGTTACTGATTTAGTTGTTAATGTGAGTAGAGACACCAGAGGGAGAAGCGGGTGGCTGGATGCAGGGGAACATCTCAGCCAATTAGCTTTTTTGTCTGCATTAATATTGGAAGTTGCTCTTGCCATCTTGACATGATGTCTTAAAAGTCAGTGGCAGTGGTGTTTCTAGTTAAACTGGCTATTGGGGTAAGAAATTACATGTTATAAGCAGACTCAGAAACGAATTTTTTTTCTTTACAGGGGTATTTTTTGTAGATCCTGTAGTGTGTAGCAGTTCCTCCTTAAACTTGTCAATGTGGGATTTAAGGGAGGTGCTTGTATGTGAATCGGTGTACATATAAATCCTGAAATAAGCTTCACATCTTTCCCCTTTGCAGGACAAGGGAGCAGATATCAACATGATAGCAGCAGGAATCTCATCACCAAGGTGCAAGAATTGACTTCTTCGAAAGAGTTATGGTTCAGGGCAGCTGTAATTGCTGTTCCAATAGCTGGTGGGCTAATCTTGGTGCTCCTCATCATGCTGGCCTTGAGGATGCTCAGGAGTGAAAACAAGAGACTGCAAGATCAGCGGCAGCAAATGCTCTCTCGTTTGCACTACAGTTTTCATGGACATCATTCGAAAAAAGGGCAGGTGGCAAAATTGGACTTGGAATGCATGGTGCCTGTGACTGGTCACGAGAACTGCTGCATGACCTGTGATAAAATGAGACATTCAGACCTCAGCAATGATAAAATTCTTTCACTAGTCCACTGGGGAATGTACAGCGGACATGGGAAGCTGGAATTTGTATGACCAATTATTTTTTAATCTGAGCTAAACTTACTCTCTGAACTCTTGAAGGCCTTTGGGTTCTGCTGGACAGGAGCACTTTATCTTAAAAAAAAAACTCTCATAAATCATCTTTTGAGAAACAAAGGACCTCTGCAAACAGAATCTTGGATATTTCTTCTGAAGGATTCCAAAAGTTGTCTTATTTGCACAGAGTAAAATACACTCAAATGTATTGTTTGCTTCAGAGTTGTGAAAGCAAAAGGTAGAAGTTGTAAACACTGTCACCAGGGTTATCTGAACTGTAGGGAGCTGAGAACTGAGTTATTATAATAAACTGTATGCAAGCTCCTATGTTTCCTGACTTATTGTAAAGATTTTTTAAAATATATATATTTTCTCTGAAACTTGCTTGTGATTTCTGTTTTGGAAAATGGGTTTTCTTGTGGATGACAGTAGAAAACAAATCAAGGTGTACATGGTAATACCATGCATAACAATTAGATTCTGAAAGCAGACTCTTCTCCTACTCTGCAAAGGACTTTAGGTAGTTATTTGAGAATGAACGTGGCAGCTTTGTTCTATACTTCAAGTAGCAGTGAACCTACATCCTTGGTTCTTGGCTGTTGTGTTTTGTTCATAACCTCAGTGAATTCTTTCAGAGTTTTCTGTGATAACTTTTTCTTCCTCTGTTAATGAAGAAAGACTTCCTTTGTGCAAAACGTGTCAGAAAGTGACTCCTAATACTTTATAGCTGGTTTTCCTCCCTTGTCTCACAATTCTTGTTTCTATGATCTGTTTTCTACCTTTTACACCCAAACATTTTTGGGGGCGGAGAGGGAAACCCCAAAACCGCACTGCCTATTAGGTTTGGTGGTTTTTTTCTTTTTCTGTTTATAACCCCTTTGGGCACAGTGGAAAGCATCTGCCTTGCTCTTCTATCATGTAACTGAGTATCATATGCTCCTAGTTTTGTGTGGGACTGAAGAAACAACACTGTACTTTAATCTCTGGCTCCTCCTTTATGCTGTTCTTGCATAGGTGGCTTTTCCTGGCCAATATTTGTGCACTTAGTTGCTTCTTACTCCTTCTGCTAGTTGGCAGCACTTTATAATTTCATTTATTCAATGCTTAGTTGCTAAAAACAAACAACCTCTGGATTCTTCAAGGAATTTATTGTATTTATTTTTCTTGGTATATTAGACTTCACAATATTGAAGTATACTTGCTTAAAAGGCTCAAGCCACATCATGGCGAAAGAAGTATCCAAAATGCTACTTCAGAAGATAAAACCTGGCATGAGTCTAGTATTCATCTATGCTTTGAGAAGCTTTAGAAATACTTCTGCCTCCTGTTCTGGCTGTGACGTTGAGGTGCTACTGTTGCCAGCAGTGAGAAGGGGATGGCACAGACGGGGTTACAACAGCCTTGCAGCAATGCTCTGATCCCGTGTGCTGTTTGCTCTGGTAGATTGCTTTGGGATGTGCAGGCTGAAATGCAGAGGGATGTAAGCAAGGAAAACTGCCCCTCTAAGTCACAGGCTTATGTTCCTGAAAGTACACTTAAACGATGTGGTAGGGTTCTTGTTGGAGATAAGTTGGTCACTTGGCTGTGCAAACAGAGGTACTGAAATTGCAAATTTACCTCTACAGTTAAACACTCACATGGGCCAAGTGCAGTGAGAGCCTTGGGAATGCCAAGGTCCCACTGTGCCCATGTTTGCAATATTAAAGTGCACTTTAGAAGGATTAGTTTCATCTGTGTACCTCAAGCTGCTGACCCTTCTTCAACGTGCCTGGAGAGTTGCTTTTAAGGCAGAGAATTGCATCTGATTTCTACCTCTTTGTGCTGCTGAAGTTTAAGAAATTACGTGGCCACAACTTCTCTTGGAACCTGGCCTGTGGTCTTCTGGCTGACCTTTCAAAGTGCTGCTTTCCTATAAGAGCTCTGCCCTTCCTTTGCACTGATCTGAAAATCTAGGGCAGTTGTCTGGTCTGCCAAGTGTATTTTTTTTGGGAATGGCTGACTGGGAACTTGATGCTGAAAGAGACAAACCTGAAATACCGTCTGTAGCTGCACTAGTAGTTACTGTGACTAGGCAAGTTAGAAAATCTAATGGCTAAACCTTTTAAGTGCCTTCTCCAGCAATCTGAGAGAGCATATTGTATAGTCATTTAAGCATCCTGTGACCTTCACTACTCATTTGCTGCTGATTTGAATACATGAGGGCCTATTTATGCTTGCCATTAAAAGGCTAGTAAGACCAGGATGCTCTAATTGGCCCCTTGCTGTGGAGATGTTTTAAAGAAGAGCTTGTTTGCCATCCCCTGCAGTCATGGCAGCAGGGCCACAGAGCGCTGGGGCTGCGGCTTGGCTTAGCAGCTGCCATCTCCTGGGGTTCTGTTACCTGGTGTGCTACTTAGAGTTTAGGTGTGGTAGCTGATATGGCCTAGGAGTTTCTGGGCTAGGAGTCTTCTAAGCTTTCTTCTAAGAAGAAAATTAACTCTATCCCAGTCAAAACCAGGACAGTATGAAATCTGGATTTCCAATTTATTTTTAAGCCTTTATACTCAGGAAATTGTTTTAGGAGCTCTGGTGTCTGTCTGGCAGCAGCTATGTGAGTTATGGAATGAGCCCCAAATCTTCTCACTGAAACCACTGACTGCAGAGTCCAAAGGGCGTTGGAGCCAGCAGTAGCCAGCTTCATCGCCAGTATTTCTGCAGTGGCTGCTTATATAGCCTGCAGGCCCCAACACTATTTAGAAACTTTTACTCCTGTGACAAGGAGGGTCCTTAGTGATGTTCCCTGGCCTTCCCGGCTGCTAGGTGCTGTACCAGCATGAAGCAAAGCAGTCCTCGACAACCACTTCACCCAACCTAGTGAGGCAGGCAACAAGTATCAATATCTGAAGAGCCTGGCCAGGGGCTGGAGGCTGAAGAGGTGAGACAGTAATCGAAGGCTATCCTTTTAAATGCATCTGAGTTAAGAGCCTGGATTTGCCATTGTGCTAAGCACTCTCAGGTTTCCCCTGCAGACAATAACAAGCACTCCTTTCTTTGAAACCCCTGCAAGCCTGGGAGCGTAAGGACAGCCCTCTATTTCCAACTGAGAAAGTCTCTCGGATTGGAATAAATGAAATCAAATGTCCAAGATTTAGTTTGGCATACCCTGTGCCTCTCTCTTTCTCTGATTCTTTCCTGAAGACAATAATGGCTGTAGCTTTTCTTGTGTCTCTGCCGCTCCTGGCTTTGCGAGCCGCTGGGTTGGTTTGTCTCCTCTTAACTCCTGCTGAACTGATTCTATTAAAAACCCCTTACTCCACAGGGGGCTTGACCTTTCTCTGAAATACCAAATGCGTCTGCTTTGGAAATCACAAACTTCTCCTCTAAAGAGCTTGTAAATCTGGTTTCAATATTGAGTGATTACAGGCTGTGCGGAGAGCTTGAAAGTAAGCAGCCACTTCTGGTAGCAGAGCGCTGGAGCTGCGCTGCCGGCGCTGAGCGCGACTCTCATTTTTCACCCCGGTGTGTGTTTAGCATAAAACCCCTGACGTCAGCTGATTCAACCAGATTAGCGGTGGGGTGACTGGTCAGGCTCTGGTCGCAGGACGCTTGTCTTCTCTTATCAGGACCCCGGAATCCAGTTTTTGTTGTACAACCACTTGCTCTGTTGTAAATCCCGGGATCTCATTGCAAATGGATGATGCCCTAGAGGCCAAACACCAAAAAAAAAGCCTGGGAAAAGAGCAAGGTTTTTTCTTAGGTGTAATGGACACATCTGCACCTTCTCTTGCTGCTCTTGTGATAATTAAAACAAGGTATAAAGAAGGGAAAATATATCACCGGGCTGCCTGTGTGAGATGGGATGTGCCTTAGCTACCAATCAGTGGTGTTCCACAGTGAATAAATGAAAGCAAAATTTGGCCTTCTCATGGAAAAGGGGGAGTGATAAGAAGGCAATTTACCAAGAAAAAACATCAGGCACAAATTGAGTGAATAAAAAAATAAAGTCTCTGAAGGAGGCAAAGTTGCCTTTATTTCTTTTTTCAGGTACTTTCTCACATGGAGATCACTGGAAGCATACTTGTATTGTTCCAGTGTCTGGTCACTTTGCAGAAAAAAACCTCTCCCTTGTTTTGGTTCCAGGAGCTACTTGGGAAGTAGTGTTTTGGATCTGTCACTGTGTTTTATTTCTGGGGAAAAACAAGTTGTGGAGAGGTGCTGGTAAATTACGATTATCTCTTGGGAGGGGCCCAGTGTCTCCAACATTATGAATTCTGTCTCCCTCTAAATAAACACCGAACCTCATTCTCTTTGTTTCACCTCTAACCCTCATCTGCAGCCTTTACAATCCCAGGGGGTGAATCCTGAAGTAAAACAAACTGCAAGGGAAGGAAGCCAGGAGGGAGCCGCAGTGCCTGCAGATTAACAGAGCCTTCTGCTCTCCAGCCAACCTTGACAAAAGGATTCAATCCTGGACTGACCTTCAGGGGGAAAAGCAAAACAAAAACCACCTTGACTTGAACTTTCAAGACCGCAGGAGTTTAATGCTTGGTTTGATGTCTCCTAAAGGGAGCAGGGAGTTAGAAATGCCAAACACCTGTCTTGCAAACCCAAATCCTAACACCTTATCGTGAAATCTGAGCCACAAGTCACATGGATTTGAAAAATTTAGCATTTGCTCATCACTGCTTCTAAATCATTCAGTGTTGCTAAAAGGGCCTAAAATTTCCCCATTGTGATTGTCTAGGCAAATCTATAACATTTGGTTAAGCAAACCATAAGTTCTGTTGAAACATCAATATTTAAATGCAAGTTTTCACTGAATAAATATTTCTGTCTTGGAAGCAGGTCCTGCCTCCCAGCCAAGCCCTGCTCTTTTCCCTCTGGGCAGGGAAGAGAACAAGTCAGTGTGGCTTCATAAAAGCCCACACTGGCATGAATATAGGGTGGCTCAATTTTTAAAGAAGTTTTTTATTAAAACTGAAATGTTAGAGTATTTTCCTCTTTCTAGTTATCATTCTGCTTAAACATATCACCGGCTGTGCAGTTGGGAAAATGTATTGTTTGAGTGAAATGTATTGTTTCACTCCCCTTGGCTATAGGCTGCGTTTAAAAAATACTGAGTTGTGACAGTGTGTTAAGAATGGAGCCCCTCCTGTAACTGCTTTTTTACCTATTAGATTAAAATTTCAGGACAGTGTCCATGGAGCAGCAAGGTGATGAACACTTGCCTTTCTCTTAACATTAATTTTTACCTGTTTTCCAACCAAAAAAAAGGTAGACACTATGATGAACTAAAGTAGGCACTATGATGAACTAGCATCTGTCTGGGAGAGGCTCTGGGGGCAGGGGACTGTCACCCCGGCAGTGCCAGTGGTGTAGCCAGTGTGGCTGCTGAGTGCCAGGCTAGTCTCTGCTTTTGGGACTTTTTCACTGCAAAGGCCTGCGGGTTGCAGATGTAAATCCCATTCTTGTTGCTCGGGAGGAAAATATTGATGCACTAAATCTCGTCCTGGCTCTTGGCTGTGACAATGGGGAGGGAGGAACAGAACAGGCTCAGGGTATTGCCCAGGCTGGGGATGCTTGTATTGGTGTGCAAATCAGGGCTTGTGTCAAGCAGGTTGCTTTGAAATGCTCAATTTGTTGAGTTCTGGCTGTGAAGTAGCTATTTCATCAGTGCAAGAAGATTTATTAACCAATTTTTTATGGCTATCGACAATGGCTTAGCTCCAGCAGGGTCACAGGCATTTTTATGAAGTGCAGTGGGTTCCAGAGGTAGAGGTGTTTTATATTGTTCTGGTATTTTAACCCAGTGAGCTAAGGCCTCTATCCTGCAAATACTTAAGGCTGTGCATAATTCATTCCGGTCCCAGGGGCTGTTTTGTCCCTGCTGCTGGCAGGGCTTTGTTGAGCTCCACGCTAGGCTGGGTACCTGCTCTCGCAGTGGGCTCATTGTTGAGGAGCTGCAGCAGGCTCTGGGGGAGTCCCTCCTGGCCTAGGTTGCAGCTGCCCCTTTCTGCAGGTGGTTTAGGGAGGTTTCCATCACCTAAAACCTTTTATGCTTTTGCACACAAGAAATCACGAGTGCTAAGCCTGCAGAAGACCAGCTCTCTGTCTACCCAGTGCCCAAAGCTGTGCTCTCAGCCATCATCCCCCTCTGTCTCACACAGTGTGTGATGGTCAGGGTTTTAATTACATGAATGCATGCAATGGTTTTTTCACAAAACCTCCTTATTGAATGTCCCCCTCAACCATCTGGGTCCTGGTCTGGCTGGCTGCAATCTCTCTGCAGCTCTTCATCTCACGTCCTTGCTCCAGCTCTCCCTCCCCTGGATGCCTTTCTCTGCTCTGTTCACAGGGCTGGAGGTGCAGAGTGCCCTGCCTGCGCTGGAGCAAACTCTCCCTGGCAACAGGTACTGTTCCCAGCCTCCCTAGCTGTTATCAGTCCACAATAACCTTTCCCTTATTTGATTTTTTTTTTCCCCTGGGGGACTCTAGGGGACAGCCACAATTATGTTTCTTCCAACCCAATTCCACTTGACTGTTCAGTAGTGGGAGAGCAGACAGGAGAGTGGTTCCCTCATGACAGACTCCCAGGTGGGTGGGCAGAGCCAGGCTCTGCCAGCCTCCACTGACTAGCAGTCTCCTCTCAGGATGGGACAGGCCCAAATGGGGGGGTCTTCCTCCTCATAAATAAAAAGCACAAAACACTCTCTTGTGATTTTTTTGTGAAACATTTATATCAGAAGCTGGAAACACTTTTTCTTCATCAACAGATGACAGAAATAAATTTTTTTGTTTTTGTTTGTAAAAAATGCACCAAATTTGAGACCCGCTCAGATATTAATTTATCATAATGCAAATGAAACTTGCCATATGTTTTTGTTTTAAAAAACATCTTGTACCAAAACATAATGTTTCTAATTGTGTTTATAGGCTGCGTTAAAATTGCTTTACAGCAGCTTTTTGCTGTGGGATGGATTGGTTGTGGAGTTTTGTAATCTCTGCCTTCATTACTCGCTCTGTTATCTGTCCTGATTGCTGCTGTGCTTTACTGACTGCAGGATAATTTTGTCTGTAGAAAGGTTGCAACCCTTTACCTCTCTGAACTGAACTTTGTCTCCTTATATCTGCTGGTGGCAATTGGCGCTCCTGCCTTTCTCCTGCAAGGGAGAGGGACCCCACGGCCCCAGGGACTTGTGCAGCCTTCTGGGTCTCTGACCCATTCTTCAGTGCCCCCCTTGCTGCCCCCACTGTGTGACGCAAGACCCTGGTGGTTCTGCTGGCATCTTGCAGCTCCCAGGAGAGCTGCAGGCTCCAGGAGGAATTTTATGGCAAGCACCTTATCATAGATTATGGCTGAACATACACAAGCACTCCCAGTGACCAGTGTAATCCACTCTTTACTGACATGATTTGACTTTATTTTTTATTTACACAGGGAGGCTTGGGTGGAGTGTTATGTACATGGTATCAGACAAACAGTCTGCTCCACCTCGGGGCTGCACACGTGCTGGAGCCAGCGCACCCGCTGCCCCGAGGGCTCCGGCAGCCCTTTGTACAGAGCGTCTCCACACGTGGGAAGCGTTCGAGTTTCTCCTATGAGTGTCTGAGCAAGCAGGCTTTAGTGCCCCAGTAATCTTCAGTACGTGGCCAACCATTCAGTGACATTCCCTGTTTCACAGTGCAATCGATGAGTCTGCAGCAGTCCTGAGTGCAGCAGCGAGCGGGTGCCTGCTGAGCACGGCTAATCCTTATCAGAGCGGTAGATCCCTTCTGAGACTGCACCCTAGCTACACATTAATATTTGATCATTCGTGAGCAATTTGCAAATCTGTAATGAGTAAAGAAATATCCTGGGAGCTGTTTGCTCACAAATAGTTTCCAGAGTATTTCATTACATAAGAGAAATTTGTAAGTATGTAGTTGTCAGTATTGGGATTTGTGAGTTGTCTGCTCCTGAGGGAAGGACTGCTGCAGGACAGATGGACTGGTATCTGCTTGATCACAGCTGGGGATGCTGTCAGTGGTTTTTTGTCACAGTGAATAAAAACATCCATCAGCAAGACTACGGGGGTCTGCTACATATATTATTGAGTGAAAATGAATCACAAGTACAATATACAGGCGTAATTTCCAGTCTTCACTTGAGTATCTTGTCTCACTGGTTTGTTCCACAGCCAGACATTTTCCTCAGTTGCCCACCTGGACTCTTAGATACTAAATTTATTTTTCCTTGATTTTTGCTAGTGTTTTGCCAACAGCTTTCTAAAAGTCTGGTACAGTTGAACAGCAGTAGCAGCAGTGAAATATGGGGTTTCAGAACAGGACAGTGGAGTACAGACAGAAAAAGTCACTGGTAGTTTTTGCCCAGACCAAGGTGGAAGTTTTTGACACAAAGGGAAGATCAGAGCATGTGAAAACTTATTTTCTCCCCTAAAAATATACATATATGCTATACAAAATTAACAGAAATAGCAACACATGAAATTATCCCAGCACTGTAATACAACACGGACAAGTTGGCTTTTAGCCTTCAGTGCTCCCATGGCACATGGAGGCTTTTGCTGCAGCCTGAGGATGACTGCACTGGGCAAAGATCTGATGGGATGGCTGCAGCCAGCATGAGGAAGCATATGGGGTTGAACTAAATTGCATACAGCTCTTTGCTGATGCTGTATTACACAGCATGTGGACCAGGTGAGTTTGGGTCTTGAGATGCTGTGTTTCATGGGCATTGCACCAGGCATCACGCCCAAAGCTCACAACTCCCAGAGGTGGGGGCAGATCCTTCAGCAGAGCCAGCAGCAGTGGGAGCCGCTGGGTGCACAGCACAGGCAGGTGTCTGGCAGCAAGAGATCTGCTCCTTCAACAGGCCAGCTTGCAGAGAGAGCACAGACATAACCCCACACCTTGAATTTAGCACCTAACTGCAGGCTGCAAAGGCTGGCAGTCTGTGCTTGGGGCCAGCCTGGGTCAGATTGCCTTGCAGGGGCACCGTCACTATCACTGCCATTGCTGTCACTAAACAATCCTCTGGGTACTGCGTAAGTGAAAGCTGGACCAAAGGTCTCCTGTCTCTCAGGAAAGCATTTGACTTGGTGAGCTTTGGGCTAAACATATTCTAAAATACATAAAAATGTGTGTTTATAAAATTTATAAATAAAATCATCTTAGTCTTCTGGCTGAGGATGAGGATTATGTAATTAATTTTTATATCAGTAGTAAATAAATTATTTTATAATTGTTAAATATTTTTGTATAATTAGCAATATATCCAATAGAACCTGAGTGGAGTGCGCTGTCCAGCTGACCACACACTCATTCTTTGCTCTTCTCCCTGCTTTTTCTGGCCAATCTATATGTTCTCCAGCTAGGAAGAAGAAACTCTTAAGACCTTTTCAGATCCATTCCACATATGAGCTACAGATTGCCACCAAATATGGGTGTGGGAATGGGGTCCCAAATATAGGATCACTATGTGCAGTGATACCTGTATATGCACAAGCATGTGTGGGAAGCCACAGGTCTGCAGGTGTGTACTTCCCAGGCCAGGGTGTGTGGCAGCAGCCACAGTTCTCCACATCAGCCTTTGAGTTGATCGATGGAGATCATCTCAGGAGAGATCATCAAACAGAAGACCTGTTTCCAGGTGCACCATGTTTCTGGGCCATGTCCTTAGAGAAGACATCCTTACAACTGATCTTTCCAGGGCTGATGTGGACTTCTCCAGGGTGCTGGTAAGCAATCTGCTTTGTGTTGTGGCAAAACTCTCTGCCCAGAGCAGACCAGCCCTCTTCTGCAGACAGGTTAGAGAAACTTTTCCCCCAGAGTCTGCACAAAATAAGAAATTATTCTTTGAAATTTCCTTCCTTCTTTTCCCACTAGTCAAGAAATGTTCACACTATTTCTTAAAAATAAGAAAAAGTACTTAAAATGCTGCTCTAAAATTATGAGTGTGTGGGAAAACCCCTACTCAGCCAGAGGAGGAAACAGTAGAGACATAGCAACAATTACTGCTGAGTCTGTTTATGTTTGTTCTCCCCAAAACAAGAATGAAGAATGGAACTAAATACAATTAGTCACCAGCCACTGGTGAGGGAGAAGAGGCTGCTGAGTCACAGCCACTTTCAGCTTTGTCCCCAGAAAGGTCAGAGCCAGCTCAGGGTGGAGGAGCCAGACTGCGATGGCTCCTGCACCCCCTCTCCTTAGGGACAGTGACCCCAGGACTGGGGTGCTGCAGGGCCAGGTGTTGGTCCTACCACCTACTGCCCTGTCTGTGCCAGGGATGATCACCCCTACAAAGGGACAGGATTGCTCCTCTGTGGGATTTCTCTGCTCCCTCTGTGTGTAGCCACACTGGTGTTTCTGTTCCAGCTTCAGCAGAGTGCAGGATCGAGCCACTTCCTCCCTGCTGTCCGAAAAATTGCAGCTGCAGATGGCACAGGTCTAGAGAGGCAATCAGACACTCTGGAGGAAGGGACCTGAAGGAATCTTTCTAGTCTGCTGTGCATAAAGCGAATTTTTAAGAACCTGTTCCAGTTGGTGACTGGGATGACTCCCAAGCAAATACATCTTACCTGAGACTTCCCTGCCTAGTGAGTGTGCAATGTTATCACACAAGCATCTCCTGAAACCTCTCTCTGATTTCTCTGCTTTGCCCCCTCAAGGCAAATAGGTGGAAGTTTAATCCTCTCCCCTTAGTGTCTCTGGATTGCAAAGCCTTTGTCAAAAGGGAGCCTGAGATCTTTAAACCTAATGCTTTTTCCTAGATACTGAGATAATTGCTATGGGCTAGATGCAAGGAGAATAAAGAAGCCAGGCTAGGCAAATGGGAAATGGCAGGAAGTGAGAACTAGATAATGGAAAAAGTAGTTCAAAATTATTTTCTTCATGTCTCTATATACTGATTTGTTGCTAGAACAAATGGAAATTAGCTTAATGGATTCTTCTCTGCTCTGAAGGTTTGAGAATAGGTGCATTGAATTTATGCCAAATTAGGGAAGAGTCTGGGCATTTCCTAGCCAACAAGATGAGAGAAAAGCAAACCAAAAGAAATAAGAAGTGTTTCCCATTCCAGATTTCTAACAGGTTAGGAAGCAATGCAGGTAGATGTAACAGAAACTGGGATGACTCTCTTTCAGCTTGCTTCTTACTGGGAAGCAGCCCATGTGTAAGGCACAAACAGCCAGGTACTGAGGGAAGCAAAGCTTAGTGGCTTTGGGATGGATTGTCCTTGATTAGGTGATGCTGAGAGTGGCTTGGCTGGACTCTAATGATGGCCCTTTCTGCAGGGGGACGTTGAGGGAGCTGACACCCCTTCCAGCCACAATTCCAGGGTACTGGAGTCCTGCAATGGCTCTCATGCCTGGGATGGCTTTTCTCTTCAGAGACTCTTTGGAAAGCAGACGTTCTTCACAGTGTGCCTCTGTGCCTCTCAGTGTGTGCTCACACTTACGTGAGTATGTGGAAGTCAGAAAAAAAATAAAGGCCGTGCAGAAGATTTTACTTTCCAGGCCAATTTACTGCACAAATTTTATTATTGTTAATCTACTATTTGTGTAGCTCTTGCTGTCTGAATAAAACAAATGACCATAGACGGCTGTCAGCTGATGCTCTCTCCTGAACAGGAAGAACAGCAGCCCTGGAGATGCTTGGGCAGACATTTGTTGCTGCAAACCAGCTTTGTGGCACTGACCAGCAAGACAGCACCGATTTCTGCATCTCAGGCTCTATGGGAGAGCATGTCCTTCTACATCATGGCCGTGGCTTTATTTAATCCTCACTGCATGCAGGCCATAACAGGAAGACTCTTGACATTTTCAGTTGTCAGATGGGGATCACATTCCTGCGGAAATTGTCCTGTCTGAAGCAGCCTCTTGAGAGTGGTGCCTGTGCAGAGAGAGGGGAAGGTCCTTTCATCTCTCGGTCCCCAGCAGTATTTGCATGCCACGTGCCCTACGGTTTGGTGATAGAAACTTGCTCCAAGAAGAACCTCATGGACTGGCTGTCTATCCCCATCAAGAAGTAATGAGCAAAGTGGAAGCAACTAATTCAAGTGTTTGATGATAGTGTTATGAGCAAGGGTGTTTTGTTGCATGGAAAATATGTGGTTGTGCCTTTTAAATTGGAGATACCGTGTAAAATATTGTGGTGTGTCACAGGAACAATGCAGCTCCCAGGTAGATCAGACCAGTGTAAGGGCAGAGATCAAACATAACTTTTCCTGCACTGACATAATGCACATTGCAATTTCAGTCCACCATAGCACAAAAAAATGATTAGAAGGCAAACTACACAAACGATCAATGATGTTAATTACAGTTCTCAACAAGGGAGCTAATAGCAATGGAAGGGAAAGTAAATACTTATTAGCTCTAAGGAGCATCCTGTTATCTGTATGAAAAATAAACACATTTGTCTGGGCACCACCTTAATGGCTCTGGCTATGAAGAGGCGGTGTGCTTACTTCACCCAGATGCTGGCATCATTACCGTGTCTGGTGGAAAACAGAAGAAGCTTCACTGATGCTAATGGATGTAAAACTGGTCTGAATGGCTAACTGGACCTTAAAATTCACCTCAGCTGGTGCCAGAACACCAGCCTCTCACCTAACAGCTAGGGCAGGTGTTAAGTACCACTTAGCAATATGCTATATATTATATGTGTAATATAGTACATTATGCAGCCCCCTCTCCCTTCTGGCATTCTGAAATCCTTTTGAAGATCTCATTAGCCCTATTGCAAAGACAATGGGCACTTAGATCCCACAGGTAGGTGGGATGTGCTGAAGGCCTCTGGAACAAAGATGGGAAACGATTTTAGTCTTTTCCTTAAGATCCAGATGACAGTTTTGCTGAAAGCTGTTGTGGTTTCATGTTTGGAGGTGCTAAAAATCCCAGTGGTTAAAGGGTGGGTGGCAAGAGCTCAACATTTCTGGATGTCAGGCCTGGCGTGTCCTCACTGGCCACCTCTCTTCAGCCACCTCCAAATGATTCCCCAATTTATTGCCACTTAAGCTTCAGCCCTGTCTCAGAGGTTCTCCATTAGTGGTATAATGAACTGATACAATGCTAAGTCAAAGGATTCAGAGCTAGTGTGCAGTAAACATAAACATATGTTTAGTGTTGGGTTATGAACTACTGTAGCCAAAGTGGGCAAGTGTTACAAACTTCAAACACGAAACAGATGCAAGTTAATTCGAGGCATGAAAGTGATGACAATAGAAGTGAGCTGTAGCAAGAAAATGAAATGTTAGTTTAGGCAGAAGTTGCTGCAGCTCTGCCTTGCACTGGAAATGCCTGCAGTCCCTGCTGAAGATGGGAAGGCATAGACATAATTTATTGGGACGGCCAAGCATGTTGTCCATATGTCAGAAATGTAAGTCACTGCTGAGTGAATGTGTGAAGGAACTGCAGTCTGACAGGCTTTTGAAAGCTGGCAATTGGCTTGCCATGAGGTCACAGAATCACAGAATCACAGAATAAGCTGAGTTATAAGGAACTCACAATGATCATTGAGTCCAGCTCCTGGCCCTGCACAGGGCAGCCCCAAGAGTCACACCCTGTGCCTGAGAGCAATGTCCAAAAACTTCTTAAACTCTGTCAGGTTTGGTGCTGTGACCACTGCCCTGGGGAGCCTGTCCCAGTGCCCAACCACCCTCTGATTGGTGAAGGATCTTTTCCTAATATCCAACCTAAACCTCCCTGACACAACTTCCCTCATGTCCTGTCACTGGTCACCACAGAGATCAGTGCCTGTCCCTCCTCTTCCCCTCACAAAGAAGTTGTAGACTGCAATGAGGTCTCTCTGCTCAGTCTTGTCCAAACTGAACAAACCAAGTGACCTCAGGCATTCCTCACACGGCTTCCCCTCAAGGCCCTTCACCATCTTTGTTGCCCTCCTTTGGACACTCTCTAATTGCTTTATGTGTCTGAAGCTGGACTGCAACAGAATTGTAGAATGGTTTGGGAAGGGACCTTAAGGCTCATCTAGTTCCAACTCCCCTGCCATGTGTGCCAGGGCTTACAGTGCCCAGTGTGCCATGAGAAAGCAGATGTCCCACAGCTTGGGCATCCCCTGGGAGAGGGGTACTGGGCTCCTCAGGCAGTGCTGTGGCACGGCAGCCATCCAGAACTCAGTTCTGCCCTTCCCCTCAAACTTCCCAGCCCTTATTCCCTGCCATGAGAGACTTCCAGGCACTGGCCAGGGGCTGGTAAGTGCCCAGCTGGTGACATGAGTCCCACTAAGGAGGCAGAGGTGCTTCAACAAGGTTAGGCAACCCTTGTGACCACAGGGCTGCCTGCAGTTCCAGGGTCTGTCCCTGCCTTATTCTTGGCTTTCCTCTTCCCCTATCACTGTAGACAAAAGATTTAGTGACTCTTCTTGCCAATAAATGTTTGCCCTAGTTGCTTATACTCTGCCCCGTTTGCCTATCATATGAGTAGTCCTAAAATCAGTGGTTTGAAAAAGTTTTTGTTTTATTAGGTCCTTGTGAGTGATGTCCTCCCGGACCAGGCATGGTTCTTATGGAGATTGTGGAACAAGATGGGTATTTGGTGTTGGAAGGAGAAGAAAAACTCCAAATAAATGCCTTAATAACAGTAGCTCCGAGGTAACTACGGAAGCCTTGGGTATGTTTGTTCCCTTAGTCCCAGATGAGCAAGTGTGTGTGTGCCTCTCAGTCCTGTGCAAGCCTGTGCTTCAGCAGACAGACTGTCTTTGTCCTCCTGTAGTGCTGCTCTGATGTTCTGCCTTCCAACATGTTCTACACCTCTGCCTCAGACAGACTTGGGAGCCAAAAGGGCTGCCCACAAAGCAGATGGTTTAAAATAGCTCCCCTGACAAAAAGAGCGTTGCTGTTCAGCCGCTCCTTCTTCCCTCCCGTGGGCATCAGTGCCGCCGGTCATGGAGTGCTCCCATATCAGCACTCACCAGCAGCCTTCTGGCTCCCAGGGCCAGCAGCCTGCTCAGACCCTGCTGCTGGGCACTGCAGCCCCCGCCCTGCCTGTTCAGCCCAGCAGCATCACCGTGTCCCTCCAGTGCTCTGTCCTGCCATCACACAGGACAGAGCAGAGAGGCTCACCCCGCCGTTTGCCAACCCTGCCCAGTCCAGCCCCGTGCCCCAGCACCCCCATGCAATTTTGGGCCTTGGTGAGGTACTTGAGGGATTAGCTGCAGTGAAAGTCCTCCTCTAAATGAGAATTTCAGGTTGGGGCCTGAAACTGTAGTTTGGAAAGCACCCAGTGGCTGTGCTGTCAGGGAGTGTTCACAGGCAGTAAAATAAAACCGTTGCCTAATTACAGTTTCACCAAGGGGCACTGTAATGCTGGGGTATTAACTCCCTGCACATAAACAGCGATGGGCAGGGGCTTGCCAGCAGTGCTTCTACCTCCAGGAGACAAACAGGTAACGGTATCACGGTGCCGCCATCCAGACGGGAGACAGCTGCTCGGTGAAATTACAGCAACATTTACTCATTCAGTACCAAACTGCACGTGACGGGGGCAGGAATTACACTTCAGTGTTATCCAGCCCTCCCTTCACCGGGGGGAAAATCCGGGATTGGGAACATACAGACCACAGCGGAGTTAGGCAGGAACAAAAAAGGGACTTCCCACCATTTGTGGAAGTTGAAATTGAAACAAACAGAAAAAATCATCAGCCCAGGGAAGGTTGTAATTACTCCATAATCAGCTACTCAGGTAACAAAATCACTGGCACAGTGCTAATAGGAGGGTTTCAGCTGTCAGAGGAGCACAGATTAAAGACAGGAAGCTCAGATGTTGATATTTTTATTTGGGGAATGCTTTTCCCCTTTAATTATTTTAAACAAAATGATTTAAAAAGTAAAAAAAAACAAAACAAAACAAAACAAAACAAAAAAACCAGATTGCTGGAAGTTACTGTATCAGGAGGAAGGCTGAGGGAGATGGGCTTGTGGGGATTTCTATCCACACTGAGCTGTTCCTCGGGGCTGGGTACTTTGGTCCCAGTTCTGCCCTGGCAGGGGACAGGCAGGAACAGGATGCACTGATGGGGGGAGCTCTGCATGGGCATGGCCTGGCTGGGGTGACACCCTTCTCCTGATGGATGCTGGCTCTGAGAGGACATGCCATGCATGAGTGGCTGCAAAGCACACCTGTGAGCAGGGAGAGGATGCAGAGCCTTGTCTCAAAACTCTGACTTACATGAAATTTCTAATGCCATGCTCAAGTGCTATAAGTTAGTTACATCCTTCAAATCTTAGGGAAAAATTAGGAGTTTGGTTAGATCTTCCAGGTGGTGTGTGCCAGGTAAAAGAATGCAGCAATGTCACCTGCAAAGAAAGCACTGCCATGCAGGTAACCATTAAATGCAACCCCTTACACAAGGAAGGGTTACTCACATGGGCAAGGGAAAGAACTGGAAATGCTCTGTCACAAGGGTGCAAGGTCATATTTTATTTCTGTAGTGTTTTCTCTCCTCCGGAGGCAGCCAGCAACTAAAGCAAAGCTCTAGTCTCTGAAGAATTCCCTTATTAAAGTTTGCCCAGCTCCTTGGCTGCTCCAAGATGCCTCTTAGGAACTGCTCAATTCATACAGAAGGTGTTTTACTTTGTGTATATGAATATTTTCTATTATTATTTTTTAATTGAAAAATTTCTTTCCCTTCCCACCATCCCTTCAGGTCAGGATAGATGTTGTTTGACATAGAAAGGGTTTTTTGGCACATTGAATTAAACCTTCCTGACTTTGGCAAAGAATGACTGCGGGGCCAAGATAATTAACAGGGGTGATTTGGTGACTTATCTCCCTAGTTCAGTCTCAGCAGCACTGCCTGCTACAGAGCTTTGATAACTGCTGCTGGACACTCCACAAAGCAGGAGTCTAATTGTCTTTCAGGAAGTTTTTCTATCAACCACTTCTCTGCAGTTTGATAAGTTCTGTTGCTTTGGAAAAGTCTTTAGACTTCCTGACAGGTCTGAATTTGGTCTATGAGAAGCATGGGTGGCCCTGAGGCCCCTCATCCCTCAGCTGCCCCACAAGTGGTGCTAATGCCCCAGTTGCTTCCTCATCCCATCCTTGGCTCCCTGGACTCCATCAGTGGGAAAAACAAACAAGTCTATACAAGAGTGCCCAAATTCAGAGAGGGCAGCTGTGGAGGATGCTGTGGGACTGAGCTTGAGAAAGTGTATTGGGAAAGACAATAACATTACCTCCCCACTACACAGTAAAATTACCTGGCCTAAATATTAGTGAATTTGCCCTAGCAGTGACTAAATGATATGTTTTGAAAGATCTTTTTTTTCACTCAGAGATATATGAAAAGAGCAATTTAAAATTGCTTCTGTTTCTTTGTATGGTAATCTGAAAACACGAATGGTCAAACTCACCATGACTGGATTTAAGGGCAGCCTGAGTAGTAAGAAGCCATTTTATCTCCATTTCTTTCTTAATGGGGGTCTGTGGTGGTGAAACCCTCTGCTGTGCAGCCTATCTCTCCTTGGGTATCTCTGGAGCCCGCACTGTCTCCAGCTGAAGGCTGCCCAGAGTGCTCAGGGGTTTTTCCCAGCCTAGTCAAGTTTATACACGCAAGGACCCAGCAAGGGGATTGGTGACACACTGTTTAACTTTGTTACTTGCTCAAAGCAACAAAGGCTTTATAAGGTCCTTAGTATTCTCACTGCAGAAGGAATGCCTGCATTAGCTGTCTTTTCTGACCGGCATCTTCTCAGCAAGCTGGACAGGTGAAAATTTCTGAGTAGTGTCTGCCTCCAAGAGCTCTGCTTCTGCAGAGAAAGCACAACATGGGTTTGGGCGGCATCACCTCTTGCTCGCCAGGGAGGTTTCAGTGCTCACCTGAACAGAGCTGCCTCTGGGACTGCAGGACTTGGATTAGCACAGGTTTGTGTTCCTCACCCATCTCTTCTCCCCTCTGAGGGACAAGAAGGGTATTAGTTTTAGCATTATCATAGCTTTAGTCCCTTGGGTGCTTGCTCTTTAGGCATCACACTTCTCCATAGCTACTTTGAGGTTGTCATCTAATGGGTCACAGCCACTTCTGAGCCAGACTGGATTTATGCAGGTGAAGCAGATAAACTCCACAGCTCAGTGCCATTTATACTCAGACCTGCACAAAGTTTAGCTGAATATGAATGCCAAGAGCTTAATTTGGATCTTCTGGCCAAGGCTTTGATGTAATCTTTGCTCTGCAAAAAAACTCCTCTGATATAAACTGAGTGAAAGGATCCTGTCTGGCTGAGTATAACTGGACATATTCTCTGCACAAGCTGTGTTAAGCTTTGACTTAGGCTCTACCAGCTCTTAATATCTCTCCTAAGCTTTCCTATTGAATGTTTGCACCATTTCAGGAGAAACAGAGATTATTTAACTGCAAGAGCTTTGATAGATTTGAAGGCTCCGAAGATCAGCTGACTTGCAAACGGAAAAGAGAGTATTTAAAACCAAAGCAAGGGTTATTCTGAGGGTTCATTCTTTACTTGAAGACAGCTTAGGAATGATTTAACAGGGTTAACTTCAGAGAGAAATATCCTGAAGTCCTCTAGGAGACATATTCTTGCAAGATTGCCAGCCAGTTTATAACTGAGATTCCTCATTCTCCGTGGGGGTAATTACTGCAGCTGGGTTGGAAAGGCTTCAGTATTAAAACAGCAGTCAATGAGCTACTGAACACAGGCTCAAATCCACAAGGAGATTCTCAAAGCCTGAGCTGATTAGAGCAGAATAAATCTTGGACTGGATTGCCTGTCCCTGCCTTAATGTCTCGCACTAAGGGGGTTATGGTATGAAATGGGGTGGGCTGGAGTGAGTTTGTCATGCATTTTATCTGAGAAATGAGCTTTGCTTTTTCTGGGAGGTTGCCTGAAAGAGCCACTTAGGGTGAAAGCCTGAGGTAAGGAGTTCAAGACCAAGACATGTAATATCCAATAGCAACATATTAAAAAAACCCCAAAAATCATCCAAACCCCCCAGCTTTTTTTTCTCCATCAGCCATGAATATCCTGAGTTGGAAACGACCCACAAGGACCACCAAGTCCAGCTCCTGGCCTGGCACAGGACAACCCCAAGAATCACACCATGTGCCTGAGAGCACTGTCCAAAGACTTCTTGGTGCTGTGACCACTTCCCTGGGGAGCCTGTTCCAGCATTTGACCACCCTCTGGCTGAAGAGCCTGGCTGAGGAGCCGAGTGACATGTTTTGATCAATGCTTTCTGGGCAGTTGCTTGTCTTCAGTAAATCCAGAATAAAATCCACATACGTTAAGGCCTGTCAGTGCTCCTGCAGTCTGAATGGGTGCATGAGAGGCTCTCACTCCTCTGCAGGGTTTTGCCCAGTTCTGTCTTTCCTGCCCTGTGGGATGAGGGTCCACAGGGTGCTGCCAGGTTCCTGGGCTGCTGGGTCAGCCATGCTGTGTCTCCAGATGGGTTTCACAAGGAGCTGCTGCATCACTCTGCTCCTGCTCTCAGTCACGTCCTGTTGTTGTGACATTCCCAGCCCATCACCTCTCTTGTTGAAAGCAGGACCAGGAGTCCCTGATCCAGGCAAAGAAGAATTTTCTCCTTCCTTTGGTTTCAGTGGAGCTGCAGAGTGGGTGAAAAGGAAAGGGAGGAGCACCTTTGAATTACTGCATTGCATGTTGGGATTTGAACTCCGAACACTCCAAACATAGAGATATAAGTCACAACACATTTTTTCCAAACCCTGCTGCAGTGCTGGGTGCTGGTATGTGTGCACTTCAAGAGCACTTGCTTAGGGAACTCTGAAAGAACACATGCCTTTGCCTCTACTTCCCATTTCAGTCTGCTTGTGTTCATTGGTTAACCTGAGCATGTTTGGTTTATCTGCACAGAAACCACAAAAGAGTATTTTTTCACATACCTGGCAGATATATTCTACCAGTGATATTCTGAAAGAAACAGTTAAATAAATAATTTTCATTTTTTTGTTTAAACTTAGTGACACAACTGGAAAATTATCATTAGGGAGGAAAGATTAAATACCATCAAACTGGAGACACGTGAACAGTTTGTCTGAATGTGGGCATGGTCTTTTTGAAGACTATTTGGAGATTTTTTTCTTGGTAACATTGGTGACTTTTGCCATTTCCAGCTCTCCCTGGCAGTTTCCAAAGTGCCCTGTGACTACATGACGTGTGCTCTGCCAAGGAGCCCTTTTCTTAGGGACTATTTGCATTTCAAAAACACTGTTCCTTGAACAACAAGAAACAGAAGTCAAATGTGAAGCAGTAAATGTTTCTGACAGAAGCAGCATGGTGACCAGTTGGGAGTTTGGAGGGTGCTTGTCTGTGCCCCTCCCACTGCAGGCCTGGTGAAGCAGGAAGGATTTACAGCCTGATGTGTTCTAAGAGCCTGATTCAGGATCCTCACTTGAATTTCCCATCCCTGGCCCAAAGAAAGGGCACTTTCTGGGTCTGAGGTTACTGGCTACATTTTCAGCAAAGCCCTCTGCAGACCCTGGCCACCTGGAGCCAGACCAGCAGCTGGTACTAGCAGCAGGGCTCTAGCAGTGTTAAGAGGCTTACTTGAGCTTTTGGCTGGTGAATAGCTCATTCCCTTGCTCTTACTGTGGGATCAGGAAGCAAGTCATAACAAATACCTGTGTTTGAACAACAACTTGTTTTCAAAAGCTGGAGCAATTGTGATGATTTAAAATTGTTGACTAGTGGATCCCAGGGCAATGATTGTATAAAGGAAAGGGTTTTTTCCCCTCTTAGGCTTCTGGAAAAGCTGGCAATGCAGTGTGTGTCAAGACAGCTGCCACTTTTATTCTCCTGTTATAAGGTTTGGTGAGGTCTTGCAGGATTAGGTCAGCCTTAGGACCTTAGAGCTAGTGAGGTTTTGGTCCTTCCCTTGAAGTGCAAATGGAGCTGTCAGGGAGCATTGGACAGAAGAGTCTTTTTATTCCTTTTATCAGAGACTTTTGGATGCCAAAAGTCCTGCTTCAGGAATGCTGCTGATAGGATGGCTCTGATGGCTTCCTGGTGGGACGGGGCTGCAGCCCTGCTCCTTCTTGCCAGGGCTGCTGGAGGTGCCTTTCTATGGCTCTGTTACTGAGGCTGTTCTTCCCTTGGTATGCAATAAAAGTCTTCCAGAAAAGGAAACTTCTCATATCACATCTCAGAGCTTATCATGATTCTGGAGAAATATCCCAACCACCGCAGTCCTAATTGCACTGGGCCAACTTCTATGAGCATCTTTTTTACAGGCGTGTGTAGAAGTTTAGTTTCTGTTTTGTTTGGTTTGGTTTGGTTTTTTCTCTTAAAAAAAAATTCCCAAGGTCTCAGCTATGCTCTGATGCTCCATGAGAACATTTTTGAACTCTTAGAATTGTTTACTGAACAGGAAAACCATTTCTTACCCAGTTCCAACTCTGCCTGGAGCTCTGTGGAGGCATTGCCTATGCCTCCTGGAACAACTTCACCTACTGGAAACAGTGCCTGTGGAATCCTCTTTTTTTCCTTTTCTTTT
>VXBC01001238.1:149793-233573 GCA_013399945.1 Ploceus nigricollis | reverse complement strand
TTTTTTTTTTTTTTAATCTTCAGCCCCGTCATCCGGCTTTGTGAACTGCGGGCATGATGTTTCCTATCATTTTAAAAGAGGCTGTTCATTGAAAGATATAAAAGCATAAACAAAAAGTTCATGTTTGTTGGCACAGTTTTTAAATGCAGACATCTGGGTTAGAGATGTGAGAAAATTGTAAAGAATTTGAAAGGTTCAAAGGCTCATGTTATTAAAGTTTTAATAATCTCCTTTTCTGCCTAGCCCCAGCCCCCTGCTAGTCTTTGAATCTTGAAGGAAAATGCCGTCTGAACAAGATTATAGTTAATTAGGGTAGGATCTTCTCTTTGAAAGCCTGTAGGAAGCTGTCCTGCCTTTTTATTTTTCAGACTAGAATGAGCTGTGTGTAGGAGGAGATACACGGCAAAAAAGAACTTGAGTGCAATGTTTTAATTTAAAGACTCCAGGGGCTCTGTTAAGTTTCTATAACACAGATGATGGTATTTTCACAATCACTTTGTTATGTAATCCCCAGAGAAATAATTCACCTGAGGTGAAATTCACACCTTGTAGAGGGGGCCAGGGAGGGCTGGCAATAAACACATGTGCCTGTACACACACCTACAGACAGGAGCCTATACAAACACGCCTGTAGACACATGCACCTACAGACACACAACCCCCACGGACACACGTGCACAAAGCCCAGTGTGCAGCAGTTTTGGGAAGTCTGGGCTGAAAGGATAGGACTGGGTGAGTCCCGACTCCTGCTGCCCTCCTGGTGCTGGGTGATGAGGAACCCTAGGGAGTGGATGAAGCCCTTGCTTTGTTGGCCGTGCATGGCTTGCCCGAGGGCTGGCTCTCTTGCTGCGAAGGGCTGGAGCCTGTGGTCTCCCCATTCCTGCAGGTGTTCAAAGCCAGGCTGGATGGGGCTGTGAGCAACTTTGTGTAGTGGAAGGTTCTTTGCTCATGGCAGGAGGTTTGAAACTAGATGATCTTTAAGATCCTTTCCAGTCCAAACCATCCTAGGATTCTCTGACCACAGCTCCAGGCATGCAGTGGGCAAAGGGATTTGGTGGCTCTGACTGATGGCCCTGCAGCACTGTGTGTGCTTCTTGTGGCATGAACCAACCTGTTACCTCGTCGTGCTCCTGACGTTTTACCTGTGTCCTGTCTGGTGTCTCCCCAGCAGTGCCACTGGAAAGCCCACAGCACCTGCTCGTGGCTGATGCACTTCCACAGTGACTGCAGGCAGCTTGCAAACGTGGCAGATCCGCACCCATCTCACCCATCCCCTGCACTGCAGGCTTTTGTGGCCCCTTCTCCAAAGAGCTTAACCCTCTGCTGCTGCAATGGGACATGCAGGTGCTGCTGTCACCGTGGGTGACGTGCAGGGGCATGGCTGCTTGATTGGAAAAGTCACTGAGTCTTAGAAGTACAAAAACAACAGGCTGGGCCCTGCATCGTGTCACTCACCCTGCAGTAACTGCAGGCGAGAGTGTGCAGAGAGCCCGGTGCTGGTGCTGTGTGTGTCAGGACTCCTCTGGTCAGCGTTCCCAGCTAACCCACTCTGGTGCTCTCAGTGGTTCTTCACAGCCTCAGCCTCAGCCATTGCCGAGCGGAGGGAGCGAGGGAGGGTTGGGGCTGACGACTTGTTTTAGAAAAGGAAATGTATCTTTTTTTTTTTTTCCTGAGTTTGCTATAAAAAATAAAGCCAGTTATATTTCTGGTCTATTTTGTTTTTAGTGCTCGCAAGATGTCCTGAGGGAGCTATTTTTTTTTGAAAAATAGGGCGTTAAGTACCGTAATTTCCCTAACATAACAATTCCATATTTATTTCACTTTCTTTTTCTTTACACTCAGTGGCTTATAATAGCAGTGCTTTTCCTCATCTCCTCCTGTCTCTCTAGTCTGCTAACAACCCAATTAGTGAGTGCCCAGAGCATGAAGCATTCCTGGCCTTGCTGCTGTTCCAGCCAGTCATTAACTAGGTGGAGAAGGTCTAACAAACACTGGAAAAAAAAGTATATTTGTTTTTTAGAAGTTAGTTGAGTTTTACAGCATTAAAATAGAAAAGGTAGTAAAAGAAGGGATTGGGGGTGGGGGGGAAGTAAACACGTTGCCAAAATACTAAGTCAATTAGCTTAGGTGAAGGGCCAGGATTTTCTGGTGTAGCCTGGAGTCTGGAATTGCTCTCACCAGTAAAACACTTCCAGAAGGTCCAAAGAGCAGCTATGCTGCTTTTTATTTTTTTTACTTTAATTTTTTTTTCTATGAATTTTGGTATTCAGGCCTTAAACCCCAATGCTAACAAAGTTATTCTTCTGTTTTTCTGGACATCACTGTTTTGGATGCTTTATACTCCACTATTGAGAATTTCCTCCATGCTCTGTTTGCTCAAAAATTATTTACTGACCTTTAAAGAAAGTTCTTTGGTCTTAAGAGCATGAAATCAAAAGCTCAAGGGTCTCACAACCAGTGCTCCTGGTCAGTCTTCTGAGCCTTTATTTGGGTGCCCTGACACAGTTCTTTGATGTGAGATCACCAACAGCACTTGAATTCAGCAGCACAGGCTCACCATGTAACAGGAAACTGTGCCAGATGAGTGGCAATGAAGGGACAGAAGAGAGCAGTCCCTGACTCTGAGCATCATTAGAAGATACTGCTCTGGAGGCACAGGAGTGTGCAGTGCTGCTGAGTGCACCGTGTCACCAGAGCACCCAGCTCACTGGACATGGACAAGGGAGTCTGCTTTTGGGAACATACAGAATGGTGGAAACACCAACCAAGCAGGTCAGGACCCCATTGCACTGAGCCTTTACAAACGCAGCAGTAGAAGTGGACCATCATCCAGTTTGCGCCTCGTTACCACGCAGGCAAGCTCTCATATAGAGATATCTGAAGGGAAACTTCCCAAGAAATTCAGGGTTGGAGTCAACAATTACTTAACATACAGCACAAAGAGACCGGGTTTGCTAAATTCACACTTTTCAAATGAAAGGTTGGATCACTCTCCCTAATAGTAAACCCTCCCATCCCCGAGGTATATTCCCACCTGAACCTCCCAAAGCAGCAAAGCCCTCGAGTGCCCTGCCTTCATCTATCCGACCTTTGAATGAGCGGATGGCATGGAGCCCAGAAGTAGAAAGACCTGTTTGCACTGATTATCCCGGGTGTCATTAACAGGATTCTTTACAAACAACTCCTTCCTTTGAAGGGCAGACATCCCCTTACCTGTGAAGAATAACTGCAAGCACTGGCTATCGGATTTATCCTTCCTTTTCTGTGACCTCTCCAAAACGTGGCAGATCTTTGAGCTGGCTGCTCTCAGAACAAAAAAAAAAAAAAAAAAAGCTGAATTTTCTGTGTTGACCTGCCCCGTTTTCAGTTTTTTCCCAAAGGTTTTGATGAGATGGCCTGTGAAATAAAATTGAAAAGACTCTATTGTCAGAAAGATTCTGTGACCCAAAGGTGCCAAGCACCTTCTAAATGAATGCCTGAAGCCAAGTGCAGTAGCAATTGGGCAAGTCTTTAGCTGAAATTCATGTTCGGAAGTTCTGATATGAGGAAGCTGTAGAAATGCAATGGTGGTAAGTGCATTTGTCAGGCAGCTCCTTTTGAAAAGTGCTGGTACACATGGTTGCTGTTCAGAGAAACAGAGGTGGGTGTGATGTTCTGTAGCCTTCAGCTTTGCCCTTGGCTCGGGATTATCCCCTGGAAAGGATATAGCATACCATTAAGTTCCTCTTTGTAAAGGTAATGAGGAATAGTGTCTCTTGAAGACTTGCAGAAAAGGCTATAAAACCTATTGACATGTGTTTTTTTCTTCTGTTATTACGTCTTGGTTTATGTGATAAATGAAACTCCTACAGAAGAAAGCCTAATGTTGGCACATAGCAGGGGAAGACGTAACAGGATGAAGAGCAGCAAGTAAACACATATACGTAGTTCTTGCCAATTTACAGCAGAATCTAGAGTTATTACCAAATGCTGGAAAACTCATCCCAAATTTTCCTTTACTGTGTAACATTTGCACTATAACGGGTTGACAAGTGTACTTTCATTTCTCATTGTAGTCTATACACTGGCCAGTGGATAATCACAGAATCACAGAACATTCTGAGTTGGGAGAGACCCATAATGATCATCAAGTCCAGCTCTTAGCCCTGCGTAGGACAACCCCAAGAGTCACACCCTGTGCCTGAGAGCATTGTCAAATTCTTCCTGAACTCTGTCAGGCTTGGTGCCATGACCACTTCCCTGGAGAGCCTGTTCCAGTGTCCAGCCACACTTTGGGTGAAGAACCTTTTCCTAGTATCCAACCTAAACCTTCCCTGACACAACTTCAGGCCATTGCCTCGGGTTCTGTCCCTGGTCACCACAGAGAAGAGATCAAGCTTCCCATCATGAGGAAGATGTTGACTGCAACGAGATCTCCCCTCAGTCTCCTCCAGACTGAAGAGATCAAGTGGCTTCAGCCTCTCCTCATACAGCTTCCTCTACCGTCCCTTCACCATATTTGCTGTCTTCCTTTGGATGCTTTCTCACAGCTTCACATCCTCCCTACATTGTGTGCCCAAAACTGCACACAGGCCTCAATGGGAGGCCGCCCCAGTGCAGGGCAGAGAAGGACAATCCCTCCCTTGCCCAGGGGTGCCTGATGCCCCCCAGGACAGGGTTGGCCCTCCTGGCTGCCAGGGCACTGCTGGCTCAGGTTCAACTTGCCATGGAGCAGGACCCCCAGGTCCCTTTCAGTGGCACTGCTCTCCAGCCTGTCATTCCCCAAAAGCCTGGCCTGCTATTCCGATCACTTCGAGCAATGCTGGTGTCATAACTTGTGTAGTAGCGATGCAGATGTGGGTCACATCTGCACAAGTTTCTGCATTAGTTCAAGTTCAATTACTGTGGGTGTCTCTGTATGGCTGCAGTTATAGCAATATGCTCTGCGCTACTACCTACAGCTTGGAAATGTAAATAGAGTCTGTTGGTTTAGGCACAACAGTGTGACACACTTTATCTAACTAAAATGGAACAAAGCCTAAAGGCATAACTTTGCAAATAGGTACACCATCTCAGTACTTACCAATATTACTCTATTAAATTAAGGAATGTGCTTCTGCCCTGTATCACACAGAGATAATTTAAGACAGAATTTGGTTCTTTCTTTGTAACATTTAGAGCTGAAGTAGAAAAATACTATATAAGAATTTTTGAAAGAGTCATCTGGGATTTTCTTGCAGGAGTAGTAAATACAAGTTAGATTTTAATGGTACTTGATATATAAAAATAATGAAATATCGGCCAAAGAACACATTCAAGTTTTGTACATTTCATAGCAGTTATTCATTTAATATTATTATTACTGCACTGGTCATATTAGCCAGTGACAAAGTTAGCCAGTGACTTGCTAACTTTTGTATGTGAGAACCATAACAAAACCAAGGAAATTTACCTTCATCAGATGCATGAAAAGCAGATTCAAAAGAGAGAAAGTTTTCTTATAGTCGTCATTAAAAATTGCTAGATGATGAAACTTTGGGAAGAAATGTATGTGACAAAATTCCATAGTTCACTAACAACGATTTACAACATGATTTCTCATAGGAAGTGAAAATGGGAATGCTGAGGTGTGTTCAAGACCTAGCCTACAGCTGGAGGCAGACAATGTTAAGGAAAGGAAATAATTAACCATGAAAGGCACCAAGTGGTTTAATAATTGTTATTCCAAGAATGAAAGTATCAGTACAAATGGGACTGGAAGGGAAAGTTGGATAAACATAACTGGGGAACATGCTGTGTGCTGAGTTGATGGGGCTACACACAGGAAAGATCCATTTATTATCTGATTTGCTGGGTAGAAGAGAGATAATGCTGAAAAAAGATTGAAGCAAACCATGAGTAAACAGGAATCTGGGATGAAATGTTCCCCTTACGGCATTTTTTACTGTATGGTGCTTGTTCATCTCAACCAGCTGTCCTCAAACGACAAGATGGTGTGGAATGGGCCATCCTGCCCCAGCCTTACCCCTTTTGTTCCCCAGGAGGCTGCAAAAGCTGCCTGGAGCAACCATCCAGGTTTGTGACATCTCTGCATTAGGCTGAAGCTCAGTGCCTGGAGAGTGCTCTTCTCCAGCTGAGGTTTGCAGCTGCTGGAACAGGCAGTCAGGAAAAAGGACTGTCTGCCCCATCCTGGGTACAGGCAACTCCAGAGGAAGGAAATAATTTTGTTCAAAGGGGAAGCAAAACTAGGCTTAGCTTGCAATAAATTTAGATGAATTTCTAACTAAATTTAGAAATTAAATTTTACTACCCGGAACTATCTGGTAAATAACAGATTTATTTGGGAGGTAATTTGCCATCCTTTTTAGGGAGGTTTTTCTGCTTCTTAATCTGGCTAATGGGGCAGCGCAGAGCTGCATGAATATTTAGAAAAGACCACGAAGCAGATGGAACTTTCCAAACCTCTGCAACATTTCCTATTCCATTGAATTTTCACTTCCGTTTTTCTGAATGTCTTATTTTTTTTTCTAAATGTCTTATTTTATCTTAAGAGTCTCTCATTGTGGTGCTGAGCTTTCCAGTAGGTCCTGAAACTGTGACAGATGGGCAAAATGCCATGTCTTTAGAAAGGCTCCAGAATCCTGGCTTTGTGTAACTGAATGGTGCAGAAAGTCCTCCATTGTCTTGAGCCAGCTCAGATGGGCAATTGCTCTTCATCCTCTGCCTCACCTCATGCCATCCCAGGCAGCCAAGGAGCCCATGCTCATCAGCTGAAGCTGCTCAGGGATAAGGATTTATTGAAAAATCCAGAGAATTTAGTGATAGTGGTGCATGTCAGGCGAGTTTCTTTAGCATTGTTTGTGGGTTGTTTTGGGAAAGTAATTTCAGGCTCTCCTATTTCAGCAGGCTTCTCCTTTTCCCTCCTTTGGCTCCCTCCACTTTCCCTGTTTTAATTTTTGCTTCTCCTTTTTGTTGGCATTAGTAAAGAAGTAACTGTCTCCTGGTTTTAAGTTTGGGATTGGTTTAACGGTATATTCATCAGCCACCCATTGGTGAAACTATAGTCCAGGGTTCAGCTGCATAGAGTGTGAACTCTGTTGACTTCAGTGGCATTTTTCTGATTTCAACATCTGACGACCTCCCTCTAATTCCATTGAGCAAAAGCTAACACATGCAAAGCTGGTTTTCTTTTTTTTTTTTTTAAACAAAACCCCTTGCTGGCAAAGTGCATCTGTTGAACCATCATTGGAAAAATGCAGTTATTGTGGGCTTGGTCTCATAGTAACAGCAACAATAAGGCTGTGGTAAGAGCTTGGGGTTCACTGGCAATGTTGAAAACACAAGAAGCACATCCCGTGCTAGAAGGAGCTCTCTGTCTCCATCAGCACCCAGGTCCAGCAGTGCTGGGGTGAGGACTCCTTGTCCTCGGCAGAGGTGGGTGGTGGAGCTGTGGGGTGCAGATGTGTGTCTGGCCTGGGCGAGGGTGAGGAGCTCTGGCCCGCGAGCAGACGGAGATAGCGCTGAACAATGCGACTGGCAGCAGCGGCCGCTCCTCGCAGAGGCTCTCACAATGCGGCCCCGCCGCCCCAGCGACACACATTGTTCTGCTTGGTCAAGGACTCTGTTCAATTAGCAAGCAGGAATCCTTTCCCCTGCTCCAGTGCCGGCTGGGCGCTCTCACACGGGTCCTTGGGTAACCACAGTGCTTTGACACAGCGCAGCTCCGATGGGGAGCTGTCCTGCACATTTATGTGGGCTTCCTTGGAAAGGGCCCATGGACATCTGGTCTGAATCTCCCTCCCATTCACATCCACGTCCCCTGTCACTTCCCGAGAGACAATAAATAACTCCTGGGGTTGATACTGCACGCAAGGCTGGACCTCGTGGACTGGCTTGTCCCTTCCCTCAGTGACTGGTGCAGACGGCAGCGAGAGTGCTTCTCCAGAGAGGTGTGGGCAGTGGAGGGCAGCCAAGGGAGTGCATTGTTCCTCTCTGCAGGCCTTTGATAGATGTCTCCTCTTCCTTTCCACTCTGGTGGCAGGAGGAACCAGCCCATGATTTCTCATGCAAACATATAGTATCAGTTTTAGGGATGCTGTTCCTGCTTTAGGTCCAATTCACCCAGCAGGATCCTGATTGATGTTGTGGTGGATAATGCTTCTCCATACAGCTTTTAGTATGGGAGAGGCCCTGTCGGACCTAGATAGACAGGACAAATGCAGGGCTTGCCTTTCTTGAACCAATCCATCACAGTTTTAATTGCCTATCCTTCAGTGACAGGCTGTCACATTTGTTAAAAGAAACCTGTAGGAGAATGTGTTAACTCTTCCCCTCCTACTTTTTGTGGTTTTGTGGGAAGACTGAAGGAAAGTTAGGTCAGAAAAGCACATTGTTTAACATTTGTATTAGGATGCGTGGCTTCTGTTGTAATGCTGTCAGCCCTGTAGCTGGAGGATCTCACATTTCCTGGATGTGAAACAGCATCTAAGCATTACAAAACTTGGCTTGTCACCTCTTCTCTTTTCCTCTTGCTCCATCTCCCTTGGGTTGCAGTAAAAGTGGATGAGAAAGAGATGGCATTACTAGGAACTCTTCTAATGAAGGAGAAAAAGGCCACTGAGGCCAGTGCAGGTTGTGTTCTGGTGCCAGCAAAATCTGTGCCAGCAAGGAGAAACATGCTGGATTCTGGGGAGGGGAAGGACAGGAGCCAGCAGGAAGACAGGGAAGAGAACAAAATGCCATTTCTGATTTTGTGCTTAACCTTCAGGAGCAGGGAGCTGGCACACCTGACAACAGGGCTGAACATGAACAGGAAGGGCTACTGAAAGTCATCAGATTTGATGTCCTTTCTCCCTTCCAAATGCAGTTTCTCCCCACCAAGATCTCATCCTGAGCACCAACTGCTCAAAACCATTGCTCTGCTCCGTCACATAGACTGCTCCGGAGGTCTCCTATGGGTGATGTTTTTCTGATGTTAGAGCACTTCCAGTGCTTCGCTTGTTTTTGTTAGCCAAACAGTGTTTTCCTCTTCCACAGTTAACATTCTGAGGTGCAGGTACAAAATCCATTGTCTTGAGGAAGACCCCCCAGAGGGAAAATGTTTTTGGTCAGATTTATGGAGCATGAGAAATCATCCTTACAAGAGTGATGAAGGTTGCTGCCACAGGGCTTCCCTCACACCCCTTCTCACTCCCCAGCAACTTCTTTGTGCCTTGAAAACAAAGAAATGTTTAGTAAACTTAGAGGAAATATTCAGAAATTTCTGTGCAGAGAGATGAAGCGTCAGGGCTTTATAGTGAATAAAGTGCAATTCATTTGAGCTTTGGTTCTGGCCAAGGAGAAACTGTGCTGTTGTGAAGAGTGTGGTCAGGCGAGGTCAGATTAATGTCATTCAAAAGCAGCATGGGGATGCTATACCCTCAGTGTCTGGCATGTGGATAAATTGTGTCACCAGTTTAATCTTCATAATAAGTACACGTTTGTTCTCAAAAAAGATCAGTGGCTGGCTGGTGGCATGGCAACAGCCCATGACACTGCCATATAGGAGACTTGGGTTTGGGGGAGGTGAAGGGGAATGTTGCCTCTAGGAAATTAAAAATTAGAACTACTGCCTGCTTAGCAAATGTCTGACTACACCCTTGTACTGTACCACAGTGCATCACAAGGAAAGAGTTCTTACTTAAATGTCAAATAGCAACTTCTTTTTCCTGATGGGTTTTATAGATCAATGGAAAAAATCCAGCAGCTAGACGATGTTTTTTAGTTGAATTTTTTTCTATACCATTTTGTTTTAATGGGAATATACTGTGTTCAGTAATTCTTCTGGAAAAAAAAACCAAAACCAACGAAAAACAAAACCAGAAGGTGTTTCCATTTCATGCTGGATTTATGTACATAGTTTCTCATCAGAGAAGAAATCTGAAGAGAGAGAATACATTTGGAATATGAGCTGTGCTTTGCTGGATGAATGGAGACTCTTGTCATGCCTCTCTTAATCTACTCATGACAAGTGCTGTCTTTTGATCGAAGAATTTCTTCCCTGGTTCTTACTTATGCCAAGCTTCTTCTTTCTCAGCCTTTGTGTTGCTAGATGGTACAAGTGCTTCTCATCCCCTCTTGTAAGATGAGCTCTGGTTTTCCTCTCATTCTAGTAGTCTTCTTCCTCCAGTTTAGATTATTTCCTCCAGTTTAGATTATTTCCTCCAGTTATCCAGCACAAGTCCTGGGCACATTGGGCTACACTGGGCTATGGCCACCCCAGAAGACTAAACAGAGCAAGGGATTATGCCAAAGATACCCACACATGATTTACTGTCCTCATGGCTTTTGCCTGAATTAATTATCACTCTCCCAGGCAATACTTGGACTTGGTTTTGGAAACAGCAAAGGCTGAGGAGCATTCATAAAGGGCTGTTTGAGCTTGGCTCTTTTGACAAGGTGGGAGGGTTTAGAGGTTTAGACAAGCTCTGTGCCATGCTGCATGGCCTACAAGCCAGGGGGACCCCCCCAGCATGTTTTCTTTTAATAGCCCACACAGAGCCTTGGTGACCAAAACTGGTCAAGGTCTTCTTTGCTGAGGTCCAGCAAGTGCCTGGCATTTATTGATTTCAGGAATACTTTCCATTCTGCAGCGGAAATACTTGATTCTAGGTGACATTTACTTTTTCAAGTGGTCAGGCCACATCGCTGGATGCATGGCTAGCACAAGTTCCTGCCCCTGATGTCTTGAGTGCATACCTTTTTGCCTTGAATAGTAAAATTTCCCTCCATGTCTATTGTTTCTGAAGACTATTTAGCTCTTGTGAGGTAAAATTCTGCTGCTTGTCAAGGATGCCCAGCCTCAGTCATCAGGAAGTTTCATTAGGCACTCTTTTGTGTCTAAATTGTTAAAGATATAAAAAGGATTGATACTAACTCTTTAGAAACTCTGCTTGTGATTTTCTGCTTTTCAGCTCAACCCATTGTCACCTCCCTTTTAGCCAATTCCTTAACTACTTTGCAAATTCTTATCTTAATCCTCACTTTTTCTACTTGAACTAATAGTTTCCATCTGGCAGTGTACCAAATGCTTTGTTCTACTCCATATAAATGACATCTTCCCATAGTTCCTTTGTCTGTAAAATCAGATAAGAGCATTATGGTAGACAGGCAGAAGCTGTCTTTGTTAGGGCTAAGGTGCATTTTCTTCCAGTTTTAGTTTGTTTCTATGTTTTAAGTTCCTTCCCTCAAAAAATTTCCAAACCAGGGATTAACTCCATGGAGTCAGGAATATATTTATAGCACACATAACCTGATTTTTTAGCCTGTGAGAGGACAGCTTTTCAACCTAGGTTGTCTCAAATTAGAGGCAATGAAAATCTGCTGCTCAAGTCACACCCCAGCACTACTAATGCCAGGATATTGATTTCCATACACCCAAAACATATCTCATTGCTTCTATTCGACTTGCAAGCTTATTGCAGAATGAATTTTGGTCTGTGTTTCCAGCTTGACAATTCTTCCCAGGGACACACGAAGAGCTCATTGTTCTGTGAGTGAACACCAAGATTTAGTGATGGGAGGCCCAGAATACCACCCACTAATCACTTCTGCAGCTCATTATACTTTCTAAGTTAGGCAGAGCAAATTAGACTGTCAATATTTGTATTTTCTCTTGGACTGTCCGTGGAGCAGACCTCAGCTAATGCAGGCAGATGGGGAGGCACACACATGTGCCAGCAAGCCACCAACACAACCTGACACTGGTGAGTTTGTAGAACCAGTGGCACCTTTTCTATGGGTACGTCTTTCAGATGATCAGCAGAAGTAACCATGAACTGGCTTCTAATTGATTTCTTTAGATCAAGCTCAGTTTACTGGCAAAGCACAGGGACTGTATGGGTTTGGTATGTCTGCCTGCACCGCCATCCTAGTTTCAGGGACAATGTATCTATCTGCTTTTGGCATGAAGGACATAAAAATTATTGTGGTACAAAAAAAGTCATTAAACAAATGTCACTGCAAATTAAAGCAACCGTAGTGGAAAAGATGCAAACCTATTCCATGATTATTACGTGTCTCTTACAGCAATGTCCAGCAATGAAGAGAAGATTCCCTGTGGGTAGATGAAGTTTACACTCAGGAGTTATGAACACTAATTAAAACTCTGTAAGTGTGCTCATTATTTTTCAGTTTCTGAGCTGAGGAGATATGTGCTGCCAATAATGACTAAACTAATACTACTTCAGTTACCTCTCTGTTTTCTCTCCTCTGAAGAGATCCGGGTACAAAAGGCGTGCTAAGCCAGTTTCCCTTGTACTGTTTATTTTCCCTTTGCTGTCTTGCTTCTTTTCATTTTTAATTATGAAAGCAGGATTCCTTCCAGCCAATGGTCTCTAAACCTAGGGAGAGAGTGGGGGTGCCTGCAGGTCCCTCCTGCTCAACCTAAAAAGTCTGCAAAGGAAAACAAGTTTGTGGGTGCTACACAGTGATGTCCCTCTGTGAAATTTGTGAAAGGTTCTGCTCCTCCTCTAAAACCTTTTAGGGGCTCTCAGACTGAAAAAGGACTGTGAGCTCTAGCTCAAGAGTAAGGCTTTGTTCACAGAGCTCTCAGCTCCTTTCTGTGTGCTTATTTATTTATACAATCTCCCTTATCTTTTCTTGTGTGCCTTGCCATTTCCTTAAGCTCACATCTCTGCTTCTTGACCTATTCAACTTCTTTCTTTCATGACGTCAGTGCATTTTCTCATTCTCCTTCAGTCTGTCCCAGAATAAAGCCCAAGTTTTCTCCTGCACGCTTTCTGAGTGATTTCCTGTGTACGTGTCCTGTTTTGGTTTCAAGAAGGAAAGGAGGTCTGTGTCATGGATGGTTTTAATAGTTCATGCAGATGCACTGGGGAGCAGGACTGGGAACCCCCACTGAAGGGCCGATGCCCCAAAGGAGCCTCCTGCTCTGGTTAGCCCTGAGCCACCCCTCTCCTGCAGCAGCCAGTGCCGTCCCATATCCACTGTGTGGATATATGTGGTGTTGTACTCGTGTGAGCACATTTGTCATACACATTTAGGTCTCAAATGTGGGACAAGGAAAGCTCTGAGCCAGCCCCTTGCCTTGCAGCACCTGCATCTCATGAGTCTGTGGAGCACCAGTGCCCTGCTCCAGGCTGGACAGAAGACCAGGAAGGATGCTCTGGTTCCCTGCTGCACCTGAAGGGTCTGAGAGGGCTGCAGTCTATGTCTATTGAGTGACCACAGGGTCACACGTATCTTTTATGTGGCCCCAGCAGACTGGGTGCCCACTCCCAGTCACTTGGTGAGCTGCGAGGAGACTGATGCTCTTGAGAGAGCCTTGGTTCATAAGGCACTGGGGGGAGCCAGACATTTTATAGACTTGCTGTATTGAAATGTGAAAGACTAGCACACATCTTGATTTTAATTCTTTAAATTCACCTTGACAGACAGCAGGATTTTGACTTCTCACCTCATACCATGTGCTTCATAGTGTGCAGAAAACTCTTAACTGTCCTTCCAGATGGCATGCAGCTCCCATCCCCCAAATAAAGTCCAGCAGCATTAATATTTTAGTACTTAATTTTTCTTTTAGCAATTTAGGCCTGCCATACAAACTGCTTGCTTTGATCACTTGGAAAAAAATACTGATAAAATAAATTAAAGGAGAAGTCTTGACTTGAGTTTAAAAACAACTTCCTTCTCATTAGGCTTTCCACGGGAACGATGTATCATATTTATTTAAGCGTTGAAGAAAATATTTAGCCTATTCACAAAGGTTAAATAATCAGCTGATAAGATTTGTAGCTAAAGTATGTTTAAATGTACTCATTAAACATAGTATGTGTTAGGCAATTTTTCAAAAGCTCTGCTGCTACATGTAAACCATTAGGAAGTGGAAAAGAAAAAGTCAAAAGGAACGAAAGCATTCCTTGTGAACAAATACAGTTGTGCATTGTATAGACTGCAGCTAGCGAGAGTCAAAAAGTCAGAATAACAAGACCCAGAAGAAGGCTATAATGATACAATTTATTCTTCAGAGAAACCAAGAGAACTAACCCCAGCATTTTGCTCTAAAAAAAGGACTACATGTTTTAGCTCACCTTGTAATTTATGTCTATAATAATTGAAGAGGGATGGTTAAATGTAACTTATAAAAGGCTCAAAGCCTGTGGAAACAAATATTTCTTGCTGAGCTGAATTTACTTTCCAGCTCTGTCAGAGAAAGTATTTTTTTGTCTGATTGGTTTTACTGGTGCACAGAATGATTCCATATTAGGTTTTGGTAAAAGTAAAAAGTTACTTTTGTTTTATAAGTAAAAAGATGACCTTTTAGAAACTGTCTGTTTGGAGTTTGTTTTCTGTGATATTTTCCCCCTGATTTGAAGTTCCACTTTAAGCAGAAGCCAAAAATATCAATCACCTTATCTGAAAGCATGGGACAAAAAAAGATGTCTTTTTGCTTAAATAAACCTTTTCCTTTGAAGACTCACAGCCTGGTCTTTGAGATGATGTGAATGACATCTCTGGCCAAACAAGACACTTTTTTTATACAGACTGCAAACTTGAGAACTGAGATCATGGAAGAGAGCAGATGACATCTGGGGGCTTTGTATTAAAGACTGGATTCTGCTGCTTTTATTCACAAATGCTCTTGCTCTTTTGGTGATCCTGCTAATTCCTTTGGGCCTATGCCTGATAGTGGAGCATAAATTGCAGTGGCACCAGGCAAGAGTTAGGTTGCTGCTCTGCAGGTGTGTGGCAGAGTGGATTTAGTGACAGAACATTGTAGTAAGAATTAAGGGATCAATGGCATATAAAGAAAACAAGTACTTGATCTGCTGTTTGTGCTCTAGTTTGGGAGTTAATGTAGAGTTGCCTATTTTTCTATTTTGGTGTAGATGTGAGAGAGAAACAGCTGATCAGGGCTTTCTCTTTGGGAAAAGACTTGTGCTAGAGCCTTTTTTCCTTCCTCCTTTTTTTGGTCATGCAAACAGCTGTGTTTATTGTGTCACCAATACAGTGCACATCTGGTCTTATGGTAAGAATATGCATGAGCAATAGGTTATGTGTGAGGTCTTATTGCTGGGGACACTATGTCTGGACATGTGCTGAGGCATGGAAGCAAGTGGCTCTCACCTATATTGGGTGCTGGGAGATACCTGCTTTTTTGGTTTTGCTGTTTGATGCTGTTTGATGCATGTCACTTACGGGCTCAGGGTTTTTTGGAAGAAAGGGTGATATGGAGTGGGCTGTGGCCTTGGTGCAGCATAAAAGGACAGTCCCAGGCTGCAGGCACATGGACACCACTGCTGCAAGGCTCTGCTAATAATACCTGGAAGGAATGAAAAAATATGTCCTGAGAAAATTATAATTCTATCCAGAATGGGATGAGACATGCAGGCAGCATGGGTGATCATTACTAAACCTCTGCAATGCTGTTGTGTCTGTTTTCTTCCCTGCAGGAGGGAGGAGGAACTCCCGGATCACCTTTGTCCATGAGCCTGGCAAGATAACATCATCTAGCATAGCACAGTTCAATGAACCCTTTTATTGCCTGGCTGGGGAGGTGCATGTGGACTTTTTTTAAGAGCAAAAGCATTTCTTCAACTCATGGGTTTTGTTTGCTTTTGAAAATCATTATTTTCCAGCCTTGGTGACCTTTTTTTTCAACATTGCACCAGTGTTGTGACGTTACTCAGAAAACCATTTGGAAAAGCCAAAGGGACAAGTGCTGCCTGTGCCATACTCTGACACAGCTGCTCCTCATGGATTCCACCACTGCTTGTAGGGCCCTCTGCAGGGAAAAAGAGTTAATGGGGAGGTTTCCTAATATTTTACAGCACAGGAATCAACCATGGTAAACTGGCTGTTGCATGAACCCGCTTCCTCACCCAGCCTTTAATGACCTTCAGACCCACTCTGATTCACAGGTCATAAATGCTTAAGTACCCTGGCAGCTCTCGGGCGTTGGAAGGCCCTCAACTTACTCTAGGCAAAATAACAGGGAATTATATATACACAATATGCACACACACATAAATAAACAGCATTTAAAATACCAAGTGTAGATCACAGGTTTTCAAAGCTGGGGTTAGAACTCAGATGGTTGATGTGAGAGGGGCTATTCCTAATACTAATCTAATTGCCATGTGTTGCCTGAGAAAATGCGTTCAGCTCAATAGCTGAATGACTTGGATTTGGCTCCGCACAAAATTTTGTCTTTCCATCAGAAGATTAAAAGGTTTTCTTAACCATAAACTGCATTTTTCAGTGCAGCCAAGCTATTAGGTTTTCAGGAGTTCAGGTTTTTGTCAAGGGCTCAAACATCTCAGTAAAAAGCAGAAACATGTCAAAAAAAAAGTCCAGTTTTGTTGAAGACAATTTTTCATTGGTAAAAACGCTAGACAAAAATCTCCACACAGCCTTACACTATGTATGGGCTATGGTATGGTGTAAGACATTTAAATGTTGTTATTTCACTGACACCACTCTAGTGAGTGCTGTTTCATGGACACCTACCACACAGAAAGAAAACCATTTAGAATTGCTTTCTCTCCAAGCTCTTTGGACAGGCCCAGTGAGACACCTGAACACATGCTTAACTTCTTGGCACTGGAGCAATGCCATTGACTTTAGTGGTGTAGCTCATGTGCTTAGGCTTAAGTGTGTGCTGGAAAACAAGAGATTAGAGTGACTGAGTTCAGAACTGCAGCAATGAAAAGCCCCCAGTATTTGCAGTCAAAGCTGAAGTGGAACACAGGGCTAAAACAATACTACTAGGAAGAGGCTGGGTTTTTATTTAATCTATTTTTTTCACCTAGCTTCTTAGGTGACACTCTTGCCATCACTGGCCTGCATGAAAAAGGCAGCCTCCTAAACCTACAAAATTCCAGTGTGTATTTCAGAGAAAGTGAAGTGTTAAACCAGAATTTACAGGGAATATCCCCTCTCCCTTTCCCCCACTTTCTCCTCTGTTCCTTTTGACATCTGAGAGGACCAACCACAACTGCATACCATTTATAGATTTGCCTGATTAAAAACAGTTTTCCCTATAGGTCATATCATGTAGAAGACACAAGGTTTTTGTCAAGAGAGCCACTACTGGCAGAAACTGTTTTGCTGCTATTGCTAGTAAGAAATTAGTAACTAGATCCATGTCCTGTTTTTCATGCCAGCTTTATAATTATACTATTTCAGTGGTAAGCCAGATATTTGGGCCAAGGGTAATTTAGAAATTCTAGATCTCGATTCAGTTTTGCTTTTTATGTTCATCTTTAGTGCAGCTATGTCTCCTTGCAACATATAATCTTCCTGCATTTTCCTCCCTTACTGTGGTTTCTGTGACCCATGGTCACAATATAACAAATGCACTTTATTCAGCACAGCTTTGTGAAACCATAGGAAACAATTATTGGCTTTAAAGAGAATTATTTTCTTGTTCTTTATGTCTCTGTCCTCAGATAATTATGCACAGCTCACACTGTGCTGTATGACTGGTGGGGCAGGGTTTGTCCCTTCAGTTCAGAAATGCTTTTGCTTTCCTGCCATTTCTGTCATTTCAAGAGCTCTGTGGAGCCTATTTGACTTTCCTGAATGCAGTTTTTTATAACCTATGAGACTGTGGTTGGCTGGGTTATCCTTCTGGTGTGGTAATGGTCTCTGCAGTCTTTACTTGGACTGTGATTACACAAAGTATATATTTGTCTTTTTCAGCTTATATATGCTGTGAACGTCCTGAGCTAATGGTATCTCTGAGATGTGGTTTTTGGAGTTCTAGTGTGTCCATTATGCTGTGTTTGCTTTCTACAATGAAACATACAGCAAAAAACACAACTTCCCCCTTTTCTTCAGCACAAGCTTTCCCCTCTGCTTTCTATCATGTTCTTGTTCCTTTGCTTATTCTGTATCTGTTTTTTTTTGTTTGCTTGTTTGCTTTATGTTCTTTGAATCTCTGGAAAATAGACTCTGACAAGCCTTGGTTTCAGCTGAGGGCCTTCCAAACCTTATGGATTTCAGATGAATAATTTCTCCCATCGTCTATGACAAACTGAAGATGCAGTCATTGTTGACCAGATTTCTTTGAAGCCTACCTGGAAGCCCCAGCTCCCACCAGCTCAAATGTGTCACCACAGCCAAACATCATAACCACTTCCCATGCTAAATAATGATTTTATTCTTGGAGCTCCAAAATAACTGCCTTGAGCCTTTTTGTTATCAGCTGTCTTTCTGTTTCTGTTGGGCATGATAGTCCTGGTGGGGTATGCATAGCACTGTACAAATAGTCATGCATGTATAGTATTCTGGGGTGATAACTATGAGAAAATAAAAAGTCAAGTGGGATCAGGTGTTCCCATCCCTCTGCAGAGAGTCGTGGTTTGGGCATACCCCTCCTTGCACCATGGCTCAGTGTCAGGGCAGGCTGTGCCTCCACCCCAGACAGATGTTTCCTATTTCTGGAGTCTCAACATTATGGCTTTTTTGATTGTCTTTTCACATCCAGATTTAGTTTTGTTCCAGATGAAACATAGCTAACCATTTTCATAAGTTATTTAGTGCCGCTGATGGGATGCCTCCACGTGTTGGGGGCATGTGTGCCCATGAATGTGTATAGGTGTGCAACTGCAGGGTTTGTATCAGGAGTGTGCTTGGCACATGGGCATGGAATAAATCTTGAAGTAATTTTCACTACAGGAATTGGTGAATGAATTACTTCCTTTTTTCAGTGGCTAAATGTATATGCAGAGCATATTTGACAAGCTGGTTTTGAAATACACCTCCTAGTAAACATGGCTGCTTTCATTTGCCTCTTCTTCCTCCTGCCGTGCAAATGGTCCCAGGATTTCCAAACTCACAACACAGGGACACATAAACTAGAGACACCTGGGGATATAATCTTTAGCAATTGTCTGCTGCACCCTCTTCATCACAGCCCCCAGCTGCGCCAGCTTTCCACTTCTTTTCTTCTTTCAAGCAAAGAGGTCGATAGTTACTTGTCCTTTCTGCACATTTATCTGTTTATTGGGATTCAGTATCACTTCCCTGTCTTTCATATTCATCTGAGCTACCATTTAGTCACACAGTGAATCATCTGCACATGAGGTGGGCTCTGCAGAGGGCTGTACATCCATCCCTGGACCTCACTCCTGGTGGAAGGAGATGCATTGAGGCACACAGGATTGTTCCCTTGGCAGGGCTGCTGCGGGTCTGGCCCAGGAAGGTCTGTGTTTACTGGAAATGTTCATTCAGAAGACATTATCACCCCAGGTCCAGGGAAGATTTTTCAAGTAAACTGGGATATTGTCTCTAGACTGAACTTCTGGGGTGTTGCCCATCACCAGGTTATTGCTTCTGTTTATACATTTTATTCTTCTGGCTCCTAGCTAATAGACAATGAAGTCTACTGTGCACTGTCTGCTGCCTACAGGTTTCCATTTGCAGCATGCTCCTTTTGCTCCTAAGTACCTGGTGTCAGTATTTTGGCATGTTTCCCTTCCCAAGGGGTGGGTTGGTGGAGGGGAACCAAACCACTGCTTTTTCAGCTATACATTTCTCAGTTTACGTTCCCTGCCTTTATATCAGCCTCGAATTATTTATTCAGGCCTTAGCTTAGATTCTCAATGGCTGATTTCTTTTTCCAGAATAACTGCAGTGCTTTAGATAGCAACAAGACCCAATGCACATAAGAGCTCTTTCTCTTTCATACAGTCAGGATGATAGTGGACAGTTTGTTTAACTTTTGCTGTACAAAGCTGTTAACGTGAAGGGGGTTCTGGCAGAGGTAAGCAGGAGGGGAGTCCATCCCTTTAATTCCATGGCATTTTAGGATAAATGTGATTTCTCGGGGGAAAAACCATTATATGTGTACTCCCTAAGCATTGAGTCAGTGAGAAGACAGGAATCACTAAAGATTTGACTGCTCTGTGACAGCCTGAAATTCTTTTCTCACAGAGGAATTTCTGTCAGAGACGTAAGTAAAGAATATCTATCTGTTTTTTTTTTTTTTTTAGTGACATTTAAACTGCTATCCTTTATACTAGTTTTATCCCCTCCAGGGTGAGAGCTCTGTTCTAGCATCTGAAAAAATAATAGATTGTAACATGCAGAATCTGTGTTGGCTACAAAGTTGGGGATATAGTGTGTTCCAAGGAAACACTTAGCTTCTAAATGTTTTGCTACTTCTGGAGAATTTGAGGAGGCTGAGTTGGGAAACTGGCTGAACCATTAATTGATATCCAAGCTCAGATGATGTGTTGCAGGGAGGTTGATGCTTTCAGTATGCCATTTCCCATTAGTCTTTTTTTTTTTGCTGTTGTTCTTTCTTATCATTCTAATTTTTCCTGAACTTCCCCACCCATCACTAAGGGAAGCAGAGTTAAGCATCTTATTTGACCTGAGCAGCTCTTCTCTGCCTTTTCAACTCATGACTGATCAAACCAAATCTGCAATCTCTGGCACAGACCACAAAGGCTGGCTGGGGTCTGAGGAGTTGCAGTAACTCCTGTCAAGTGTTTGCCTGACCCCTGTGATTTTACCCCTCCCCTCCTCATAAGGACATGTATCCTGAGATCAAAGACCCTTCAGCATTTTTATGGGAAGTCAGCTGGAGGCATGTAGGCTGATTTGGAATACTGTGAAAGCTCTGGACACTTTGTGGAGAACAGGCCATCTGCCTCTGAAAAAATGTGTCTGTCTGTGCTGATGAATCCTTCTCCTCTTCTTCAATTTTTCAAGGATCCCTGCTTGATTTAGGACTGTTTTTTCAGCAAAATTATGATAAGGTTTCTCTGATAGCATCATAAGGCTGCAACATAGAAAGAACCAAATTAGGAGAAGGGATAGGAAAGCACATCACTGCTAAAAAGCACAGCTGTGTTGCTGTGTCCTCTTTACTCTCCCTCTCTGTCACAGTTTCCAGCAGGGACTGGTGGTGCTCCTTCTTGGAAAGGGCAGCTCACTGCTCTGGTAGCAGCACCTTTGCTTCTGAGTGTGACCGAGCCACCGGTCATGTCCCATGGAGGTCACAGAGGGGACTGGGGCTGGCATCCCACTGGGTTAGGGAATGATAAAGTGGGCTTTCAAAGGGAAGGAAAGGTAAAGCAGACCATGGCCTGTCCCAACATGGACTTTGGCCACTGTGCTGTGACATCAGCTCAATTCCAGGGACAGTTTCAGTGTCTGCTTCAGGGGAACTGCAGCAGTTACAGACGGAGCCATAAAGCAAGGCTCCTTCAAGCACAGCTACAGCACAATGTATTCCTCCTGTAATCCTCCCAGACGTCTTTCAGACCCCAGGAAATTCAGTGAAAGAATTTATGACTATTATGCCTAGTTATTTTACTATAAAGGAAAAAAATCTCAACCCCAAACCAAATTTACCTCTAAGATGGTTGGTTTTATAGGCACCACCATATGGCTGAACTGCATTTTGCCTCACTGAGCAGTGGTTTTTCCCTTCTTTTTTTTTTTTTTTTTTTTTTTTTTCTGAAGGTAGCAGGAATGAACTGCAGTGCAAATTGCCTTCTTGTCTGCTCAGGGGACCAGCAAAAATTTGATTGCTTCATAGAGGTCATTTCCTTGCAGAGGCAGAGTGGAGCTGTAGCTAGTAAATTTGAGGATACCCTAGAGGTGGTCCTTTAAGCCAGGTATGGATCTAATGTGGTGGACACCCACACGAGTTGCACTGTATTCTTACAGCTAGATAAAAACTGTAATGAAACTGAAAAAACAATCCAAATTGTGTGAAATTTTCAGTGAGAACCAAGCCTCTGCTGACCTGTTTGTACAAACACAGCCTTGGGGAGCTGTCATGGGGAACTGCTGCCATCACCCTGTGGTGGGGCTGTTGGGGCAGAACACCAAGTGGCAGTTTTCTGGTGAAATGGAGGGGCTAGACCCTGAAGTTTGACATGTGATAAGCAGAGGCACTGCTGGACAACAGGACAGAGATGACATCTGAGCTAGAACACATCTTCTTCAGCTCAGATAGATGTTAGGAGCTCATGGCAGAGTGCTGAAAAGGGCTACCTGTCCATGTGTTTGGTGCTGTGTGTGCTTGCCTGTGGCCTTAAACCCTTGTTGGTCTGGTGCATCTTCTGTCCATCCCCTCCATGAGCCTCCCTCCTGTCCTCTCCCTGTCCTCATGACCTTATGTTTAGATCAGCTGTCAGCTGCCATTTTGAAAAGAAAAGCAGCTCTCAGAGCTTTCGTACTGATAACACAGTGTGGGCTGTGATGAAGTAATTTCCTTCTGCATTTATTTTTATTTTTTGGCTGAATTATTTTTAATTCTTGCTGCTTTGTCCATTCAGTAACCTCTGCATTGCTTTTTGAGCGCATTCTTTTAACCCCTTCTTCCCATCCTGTCTCTGTGTCTTCATTTTTTACAATGTGCTTAAACAACATTGACTTAACCCACATGGCCCTGGGGAGAGGATTCTGCAGAGCCTTCCCTCTCTGCTCCAAAGCATGGCTACAAATACAGTTGGTCTTGCTCTCTGTGGAAAGCACATCCTGCTATCCTCAGCAGCAGAAATTTAACCAGATACTTCACCCCAATCATAATGGATTATTTATTGGCCACAGAGAAAGGGTTATTTTCTGGGACTTCAGATAAGGCTGGGGCCAGGAAACAGCTTGCAGTTGTCTCTGCAAATTCATCTAGTCTCTACCATAGTGTTTTGCTATTTCCTCCCTCGTTATCTTCAGAGCAGAGGCTGTCAGGAAGGGCAGGCTGGCGAGGGCAGCTCAGCCTCCCCGAAACGGACTTTTCCCACATCCTCACGATCTTGTGAGGACAGCAAGCCAGGCTCTGGCAGCCCCTCTGTCCCTCTCTGGCAACACATGAAGAAAGTTGTCCTGTTTTCCCCACTCAGCCGAGAGCTCTAAGAGCTTTCTAATCAGCTCACTGTCAGCCTGTTTCCTCTCATCATTTAAAATGAGACTGTGCTAAGTTTACAGCTGCCAAAGCTTTTGCTAGGATTCAAAACACTGAGTGTTTGAGAGGCAGATTATAACTGCCAGGGCAGATTTCTAAGGAGGCTGCACCCAGGGAAGATGAGCCTTTTCCTCTTTTCAAAAATACTCTAAGTGGATGAGAAATCATCACCCTGGCTAACAAGTTTTACTTGCAAAAGTTCTCTTTGAAAACAGGCTGCTTATTTTGTTCCCTGTAGTCAGATGTGTACCTTTGTAAGTGAGATGACCTAAAACTGTGCAAATAGGTGAAATTCCCATGGGAGGTGAGTGGTGCTGCTGGGCTTTGGGTTTTATTCATGCATATGCAGGAGACTGCAGGTTTCTCCTGCTCGTGGTTTTAGAAACCTCGTTGGTGCATCAGTATTCAAAGCACACACTTCATTGACCTGCTTCTGCTGCTCCAAACGTGAGCACTGGCAGGGCTGAGTGATACGTCTTTGCTGTGAAGAAGCAGTTCCAACTTTTCACAGGCGCCCAGTTTGCCTTTGAATATTATAAAAGTCAGGCAAAATTCTTAAAAAAACCTTCTTGGGACCACTCATTTTGGTGTCAGTTTAATTCTTCAGAGAGGCTGCACCTCTCTTTTTCAAAGCAGGCTTCCAAAGCAGTGGCAAATAGGACCTGCAAAGTGCAAAATCACCAACACAATGTGCAAATCACCAGTGTTTGAAAAACATGGCATAAGTTAGTTACCACTAATGCAAGCATGTCCCCATTACACCAGCACATTCATCATCTGTGACAGACTTTTTTCTAGCTTAGGCATGTTACTGAGAGGATACTAACTTGTGGAGTTCAACCAGAACCTTTCTTCAACCTCCTCTTGACTCTTCCTTCATCCACGCAGGCAGTGGAGGTGTTCTACGTTGGCACAGAGCAAGGGCAGGTAGAATGTTGGTGCAGCCCTTTGGAAAATGGCCTTTCTCACACATTTGAGAAGTTGTAGGTAGCTGAGCCTGGATACCAGGATCAGTCTGAAGGACAAACATGAGTCAAATGTGGTCTACACTTCTAAAAAGTCAAAAATGCTACATCCATCCAACACGGGACATACAAGTCACAGTGCCTGACTTCTGCTGCAGTTCTTGCACACACCTGATGTGGAAAGGAGACAACATGCAGGAGGAGGGTGAAGTGCACCAAGGGGATAAGGGGAGACCTGGGGGCATGGAATACAGGGGTGGTGAAGGTCATAGTGCCACAGGGGTGGGATTTGGGGCAGGTTGATGTGGGATAAGGTTGGATATAGACTGCATGGGCTGGAGGGGGAAGAAGGGCGGGACCTGGGTCACAGGCTCATGGGTAGAATGGAATGGTACAATTACATATTTTGGCGTCACTTAGGATTTCTCTCCCAGTCTTGCTGAGAGCTGTGCACCATCTAAACTGAACCCTTTAGGGTTTGCTTTTAGGGAAGATTTGGGATTTAGAGTCTTAAATTTAGAGTTGCAAATGCCCCAAAGATGGAAACCATACAGATTGCACAGCAAAGCATGGAAATGGGAAGAGGGGCCCTTTGTCCTGCCCACTTTTACCATTTGTTAGGAGAGATATGCTCTTGTCTTGGGCTTGTTGTGTGCAATGACATTATCCCCAACACATTCTGCTCATACCACATTCATGTGGAAAAAAATTCCTTTCTGCTGGTATGTCATTGAGCACATTTGATCTTCTATGTTCTGAATTTCATGAAAATCAAAGTGATATTAGTTTTCTTGAAAGTGTTTCTGAAAGACAGCTTCAAACACAGAACTTGCACTATATGTATAACATATAATTGTAAACCTGAGGTTTACAGAAGGAAATTTTGCAGCTGAAAATACACCCTGACCATTTTTCATGGCACTCTCCTTTTACCCTACTTTAGATGTCTGAAAATTATAATATCTATAGTAACATGTATTTTAAAGTAATGATACCAACATTAACAGGACAAATTATGATGCAATATTTAGACTTCATTAGTTTCTTTAAAGTATTTCTTTCACATTACAAAATCTCATTTAGGAAAACTGGTTCTTTTTTTTTTTTGATGTGGGTTAATTCCCCTCCACCTATGGTTACTGAGTTTACCATGTAAAAAGAAACAACATTTCTTTTTAACACCAGCCTACCTACAGGATCAGCAAATTAGTTTAATTTCTTCTGGTACTAGAAATACATAAACTTTAATCATGAATCAGATACACACCCTCTGAAATATGTTAACTCATCAAAGCAAAGGGCCCACTAGATTTAAAAGAGAAGCCTTATTATACATGGTATATAATACCTGATATTTATATAGTTTGGTTTCAGTTATGGAGTTTGATGTGTATATACATGTGTTTGATGTGTGTATATGCATATACACTGGTTTCCATCCAAGTGTAATGCTGACCTACAGGAGGTTGGGTTGGGCCACCTGAAGTTCTCTTCCAGCCTTCTCTAGGTGTATGAAGAAGTAAGATGGGTGCCTTGCTTATAAAAATTCTTCACAGATTTTATGTTTTCTCAGTCTTGGTAAAGACTTGAGTTTATTCAGGTTAATATTTGACAGTGACTATTCCATGGAGTAAACCGATTATCCTTTATTGCACCGTCCTTTTGCTGCATTACAAAGGAATGGGTAACCTGGGAGGATGCAGAGACACTGAACATTGAGGAAAGAAGTTAGGAAAGCCAAAGCCCAAATGGAATTGAATCTGGCCAGGGATGCTAAAAAACAAGAAGAGCTCCTTTAGGTATGTGGGTGGCAAAAGGTGGGCCCACTGCTGAGTGAGGTGGAGGACCTGGTTACACAGGATATGGAAAAGGCTGAAGTACTGAGTGCTTTCTTGCCTCAGATGGCTCCCATGAGAGCTGAGGAAGCTGGCAAAGGTCATTGCAAGCCTACTCTTGATAATCCTTGATCATGGCTACTGGAGAAATATTCAAAGACTCGAGGAAAACAAATGCCATGCCTATTTCAAGAAGATAGCAAGAAGGACCCAGAGAACAGTAGGCCAGTCAGCCTCTCCCTGATCCCTGGGAAGGTGGTGGAGCAGCTCATCCTGGAAACCATTTCCAGACATGGAAGAAGAAAATCATTGGGAGAAGAAAATCATCAGAAGCAGTCAGCATGGCTTCAAGGGGAAGTAATGTTTGACCAATTTTAATGACTTCTACAGTGAAATGACTGGCCTGGTAAATGAGAGGAGAAAATGGATGCTATCTACCTGGGCTTCAGGCCCTGTGGATGTATGGGCTGAATAAGCAGAGAAGCTGGATCGAGAACTGGCTGGGTCCAGAGGGTGATTAATGGCATGAAGTCTAGTTGGAGGTCAATAACTGGCACTCTATCCCAGGAGACAACACTGAATCTGGTCCTGTTTCACATTTTCTCTAATGATCTGCATGATGGGCCAGAGTGCACCCTCAGAAAATTTGCTGATGACACAGACCTGGGAGGAGTGGTTGATATTGCAGAAGGTGGTGCTGCCATCCAGAGGGACCACAACAGACTGGAGAAATGTGCTGAAAGAAACCTCATAAAATTCTACGTGGATAAGCACCAAATCCCTCACTTGGGGAGAAAAAATCCCAGGTGCCAGTGCATGCTGAGGGTCACCTTGCTGGAAAGCAGCTTGGCAGGAAAGGACCTGGTGGTCCTGGCAGATACCAAGCTGAATTTGAGTAAGCAGCATGCCTTTGCAGCAGAACAGGCCAATGGTGTCCTGAGCTGCAGGAGACACAGCACTGCCAGCAGGTCGAGAGGCTGATCCTTCCACTCTGCTCTGCACTGCTGAGTCCACATTTGGAGTGCTGTGTCCAGTTCTGTGCTCCTCAGGACAAGAAAGACATGGACAGACTGGAGAGAGTCCAATGAAAGGCCACAAAAATGATTAAGGGACTAGAGCATTTCATCTCTGAGGAAAGGATGTGGGACCTGGAACTGTTTAATCTGGAGATAACTGAGGGGGGTGGGTGTGTGTGTGTAATCTTACTAACACCTTTAAATACCTGAGGGGAGGGTGCAAAGAAGATGGAGCCAGACTTTTCAGTGGTGCTCAGTGACAAGTTCAGAGGGAATGGGCACTTACTGAAACACCAGAGGTTCCCTCTGAACATCAGGAAACAATTTTCCACAGTGAGGATGACCGAGTGCCAGGACAGGTTTCCCAAGGAGGTTGTGGAGCCTTCATCCTTGGAGACAGAGTCCTGGGCAGCTGGCTGTAGGTGGCCCTGTTTGAGCAAGGGTTTTGGACCAGATGACCTCCAGAGGTCCCATCCAACCTCAAACATCCTGTGATCCTGTGTTTATATTAAATTTTAAGCCCTTGTTCTTGTTCAATTTTTCTGTGATCACTGTGCCAGGAAAACCCTTTACTCACTTTTTGCAAAAGTGCTGCAAAACATTGTCCATCCTGTCCCACTTTGTGCATAGAGGAGAGTAGGATTTATTTGTGCAATTGATGTATTTTCTATTTTTAAAAAATCTGGCCCATTGTTTTGCTTCTACAGCAAATCACCAGAGTGTCTGAGCCCATCTGCTTTTAAGAATCCTTATTGTTCCTCGGGGAACAATAAACAGCATGCTACCAAGAGCCTGTGAAACTGGATTGTTTTACAAACTGACAAGTAACTGAAATGTTTGTGTGCAGAAGTGTTGCTCGGGCGTTTGCCTGGAGATGTTGGGTATCTCTGCATTTCCTGTGCCTGGCAGGGAATGGGGCTCCTAACATAACCTTACACCTTTCAGAGAGATCCCCTCTCCACATCCCAGGCTTTGGCATTTGTAATTTCCCTGCTGGCCCTATTAGGTTGGAAAGAAACTCCTGTGTGTTTTTTCCTGTGTCCAAAGAAGGGCAATGAATGTGGTGAAGGGTCTGGATCACAAGTCTGATGAGTAGTGGCTGAGGAAAGTGGAGGTGTTTTGTCTGGATAAAAGGAGGGTCAGGGAAGAGCTTATTGCTCTCACAACCACCTGAAAGGAGGTTGTAGTGGGGTGGGGTCAGTCTCTTCTCTCAGGGAACAAGTGACAGGACCAGACTAAATGGCCTCAGGCGGCACCAGGGGAGGTTTAGATTGGATGTCAGGAAAAAATTCTTCACTGAAAGGGTTGTCAAGCCCTGGAACAGGCTGTCCAAGGAAATGGTTGAGTCACCATCAAGATCTTTTCCAACCTAAATGGGTCTATGATTCCCTCTGACATCTGGAGGTCCAAATCACTGCTCCTGAGGCAGGTCTTCCCTGCTCCATTTGGCTTTGCCATCTCCAGATGACCATCCTGTCTTTGCCAGTCTCGCTCAAATGACCATGAACTAACTTGAGGCGAGAAGTTATTTCACTGAGGGGGAATTTCATCACAGATAGAAGTAAAAAGGTCAGAAGCCCAAAAATGCAATTACAGTCCAAGTCAAGGCTTAACTCCCAAACTGCCTGGTGGTGCTGCTCACCTGTGGTTTCTGGGGTCCATCCCAACTTCCCAGACCAATAGGAGGTAGGTTCAGAGGGCTCCTTTCTCCCTACCCCCTGCTATATACTGAATGAATGAAATCAACTGCATGATCCAAGGGACTTTGGACTACCAAATGCTGAGGGTTTTTTTAGTACCACACGCTGTTTAACCTCAGTGATTGATGGATGTGGGGAATAGATGGGACTGCTGCTGAAGATCAACACCCTCAGGACCTCAATTAAGGCATCTGAAGTCACAATAAATTTTTCCAGGCAAGCAAAATGAGAAAGTAGTTCCCAGTAGTTCCAAACAAATCAAATGCTATTTATCAGCCACATCGTAGCTCTTCTTCATTTACCACAAGGAAGCAGAAATAGCTCAAACCCATGAAATAGTTTCCAAGTGTCTGTAGTTACCTGGGGGTCTTTGACTCAATCAGGAATGCCGAGAAACTGTGTTTGCAATGTTGCCAGCCACTAACACGGGAGCAGCTCTGCGGGCACAAATTGAAATGTGACCTAATCAGAGAGCTGCGGGAGAAGCAAGATGATGAAAAAGGAGGCACATTGGAAGTGACGGAGATCAGTGCAGACAGGAAAGGAAAAGGAGATCAGTAGTCTCTTCAAGCTTGCTTAAAATTAGTCTTGCCCAGTTGAACACTGCTGTGAATGCAGTAGTGAGATCTGAAATGAGATGAACAGTTTGTGTCAAAATAATGCAACAAATTCCAGCCCCAAGTAAATGTAGGAGCACAAGTTCTGCACTGTGCCTGAGGCCCTGATCCTGTGGATGATTACATGCATGAAAAAGCCCAGTGAATGCAGGCCTATTCATGCATGCACAAACACTCACAGGATTGGGGTTTTATTGTGCATCCCCTGCAATCTACTGGATGGTACAGACATCAGCCTGAACTGTGGCCCGTATTTTCTCAGGAATAGTTAGAAAACTAAACAAAACACATAACAAACCTGAGGCACATTTCACATCTGAGTCACTGAAAGTTTGTACAGTAAACATAGGTATTCAAAACTGGACAAGTTTATTTTCCACAAGGCAAGCTGGTTTTGTAATTTTTTTCAACTTATAAGGAAAGGGAAGAAATTCCTCCCCCCCTTCTCTGCCCATATATTTTCCTTGTTTGTGAGTCTTTAGAAGGCTATGAAGCTGTACCAGGAGCAAACAAGAACTTTCTTTAATGAATAAATATTTACAACTGCCGACTTGGGTACCTAGGGCTGAGGCTGATTTCTTTGAAACATCCACCGGAAGCTCTCAGGACTTGATCCTGCCCGGACTGAAATGTGTCCTGGAACAGCAGCTCCTCCTCATAATGCATGTCTGAAATCCTGAGCAGGACCTCAGAGCACTTTTATAGAACTGGGTTGGCCTATTTGTGCTGCACAGTTAAAACCATTCTACATGTGCCATCAGAACACATCTGTTTCACTATACTTGGTGCCCTTCCTGTAATTCTTGTAATTCCTTGATGTGAAACTTCTCACTTGTTTGGCCAGTGCTTTCCTGGGGCCTAAAATTGACCTCTGAAGCATGAGCCTGAGGCTGGACAGTGCCAGCAAGGGTGAATCCCTTGCTATGGGGCTGATTGTGAGGTTGCAGTATTAGTGATTCCTCAACTGGGCAGCAGAGGAAATGCCAGGGTATGTCAGGGATCTTCCTGAAGTCCTTGGTCAATTCTGATTCTTGTGTGGTAAGAAAATTGAAATGAAGGGGCTAAAGAAAAATCATATTTTTTTGAGGTAGAACAGAAGTTGCACAAATTAAGAACTTAAAACATGAGTGTGATATAAGGCTGCTGGTAATATATAGAAGACAATTTGGCAAGTCCAAAATTGTAACGTAATATGTCCCCAAGTGACAGATATTTGTTAGCTTACTGGAATGCCATTATCTGAGGAGCCCTCCTTTTTATTTATGGTCTTGACTTTCCACAGCATATAATTTAAGGTCTCATTGAGTTGTGCAAAGGGCATAGAGTCAGCATTCACAAGTCATGAGATAACTTCTCAGCTTCTTCAGTGAGTGACCCTGTCAGCCAACCCCTGTCACTTCACTCTGTCCACCCTCGGCTCCTCAGGGATGAGGGTGAGTGCTGGGTCCAGCTGGGGGGTTGCTCTGTTGGCAAGGAGCTTTATTTCAGCTCCCAGTGATATGATGGCAAACAGGTCCTGCAGATGTTTCCTGTAGATGAGTTTCTAGTATCTCCAGACTCTCTAAATCTCAAGCCTGGGATTGGATCTGGGAATGTAATGCACAAGACTGCCTACACACAGAAATCAGAGTGGAACGGGTGAGAGGGCTACGTGCCTCTGCTGGGGCAGTTCTCTCCAGAAGAGCTAGTTGCACCAGTCTGGAGGGCCTTGTTTCATTGTTTTTTCTGTTAATTTTTCTCTTTGGTACAAGTTGAGTTGCTCAACACTTTAAGCAACAAAGATTTGTGGAGAAAATATATTGTCCTGATTCCTTATGATGGAAAGTATCACCGTAAATTTATTTCCATCTTTACTTTCCAGCTACCTCTTCTTTTCTGTGCACTCAGAAGTTTTGGCTGTGGCTCAGAAACCCAGCCCTGCTGCCACATAAAAGTTCAGGGAGCCAGGAAGGATATCATCACCATAAGAAACTGAACTCATAGAGAGTTGAAAAAGCCTTTTGGTTCTGACTCAAAACATTCCTGGCATGGGGTTTCAGGGCTTACACTGGAAGCAGTTTGCTGCAGTCAAGCTGTGCATGGTGGCACCAAATGCCTCTTTGTGCATCCTCTGAGTGTCAGTACATGGGTGCCATGCCACGGTCACACACATCTCCATTTCACTGCTGCTCTTTCTCTCCTTCCCTTGTCACTGAGCATTTGGTTAGCATAAGGGAAGGTGCCACATCCACCCCATGCCAGTGCCTTTACATCCCACCTCCTCACCCGCCTCTGGTAGATGGTGCCTTGCTCCTGACACCAAATACACAGGATGAGAAGAGCAGTGTCTCCCAAGTTATTATTGTGAGTATGTGTGGATCCCTTTGCCTGCAGGCACCTTGGTGCCCTCCACTCCCACCCTCTGCCCCTGTCCCTGCCTGGTCTTCCCTGGGTGTTCAGCCCCTGTTAGCCATGACCAGCCTGGTCTCTCTGTGGCAGGGGCATGTCCATGCTGCAGCACAGCCCCCTGACCCATGTCAGGGCCATGCCTGGCTGTGAGTTCCTAGTGCACCCCCAATTTATGCTTTTGTGACCAGGCTAGGGATTTCTACATGGATCTGCTGAAAATGTGGTTTAAATCTTGAACCTGGCAACCTCTGTCTCAGAGAAAGCTCCAGGGGCAGCATACAGTTGTGTGCACAGGAACAGGATCCTCTGTGGAGGTTAACATGTTTATTCTTTGTGGGTAGCAGTTTTGAACAGGAATTCCTCCCCACTTTGACTTCAGAGGTGTGGACACAGCTCCCAGTTGTAGGCTCTGGTGCCTCTCTACCCAGCCCTGTTTGTACTTAGGCTGATGATCAGTATAAACTCTTGGGAGAAACACTGATAGACAACTTGCTTCTCCAACAGTTAAAGGAGCATGGTAAAACAGTTTGTTAACTAAAAAATCAGTCCAAACTTTACACCATGATAATTTAGTTCAGCTGTACCTCTCGGATAATAAACACTGTTCCCCTCCCACAACACAACATAGTTTCTGTCACATTTGTTACTGAAAAAACTTTCTTTAAGAAAGGGGGAAAACAACTAGGTCAGTCCATAACGTGTAATTAGTTTTCCTTTAACTCTGAAATGGCAGATAAGTGACCAAAATATTTTAAGAACTAAAGAAAAGTGATGTAAATCCCCTTCTCACTCAGCAGGTTGTTTCTGTGGAGCGATATAACTTTAGGATACAAGACCAAATAAGAAAATAAAAAAGCCAGAAGATAGCAATGTAAGCCAGATTGTTCTGAGTCTGTATTCTGTTGTAACATACTCCTCATGACATTCTCAATTGAAAAAAAAATATTAATACAGTACAGTTAATTTATTCAAAGTTTGTTTTTTCCAAGTGGAGTGACTGGTTCTCAGAGTGAGTTTCACCAGGGAAATGCTCCTTGGCTTTAAACCTGCTCATTCTGAGGAAGAGGCACAGACTGCCTTGTTCTGCAGTTTTCAAAGCTTTTTTTTTTTTTTTTTTTTGATGTTGTGCATGTGCTGCATTCTGGGAGAGGAGGCAGAGAAGGACACTTCACTTGGGGGTGGTTCTCCAGCCCTGCACAGGCAGAGGTGGTCCAGGGGCAGGGGTTGCACAGCTTTGATGCATTTCCTGTGGCCCACTGGGCCTTGGAGAGAATCTCACACTGACTCGGTGCTCCTGGCTCACTTGATTTCTTACTCACCTGTGCAGCTGAGACAATTGCTAAGACGAAATGTAGGTAATAGCATTTGTTTTAAACACAAACCGAAACCCCAAATGCTCCCTGATAAAATGGCCCTTCTCATTTTTAAGATAATACACATCAGGATGAAATATAAGGTTAGCCTGGCTTTTTCTCAGCTTAAGTGCATATTTGCCTGTTGTCTGCCTACCCACCATGTCCACTGTAAAAAACAAACCAGCTGTGCTGCCACTGTGATAGGTAGCAGTCCAGGTTTGCCTCTGGGCAGATATTTACTGCTACATCTGGCTTTGCTTTGCCATACTGCTAACCTCCCTTTTCCTATCTACATTTGTTTTGTTTTTATTAAATTTTCCTTCTGAATAGTCTAGTTTGCATTTCTAATGTCAACAATTGCTTTTATCACAGATAATAACTTGCTCTGACAAAAGCTGTACCATCCTGCATGCATTTCAAATCCATTTTATGAACAAATATTGAAGTACAATATTTGGCCATGCCTGCAATTGTATGTATTTATAGTAATCAAATTCTAAGGCATGAGAGCCAAGAAGTAAGTTGGTTGCCAATTTTCTTAATCATGTATTTAGCTGACAACTTCTACTAAAGCTTAATGAAGTTTACATTGTGATATTGTGATGTTTATGAAGTAATTTATGTGGCATGCTTAAGCATTCCATAAAAACAGCTATAAAAAACCAAACTATTCCTTTAACATGCCACAATAGGTAAAATCTGGAATCTCTAGAGAGAATAAGCATCTATTGATATATAGATTGGAAAAGGAAACTGGACACCTCAATTAAAGAAGACAGATGACTTCCTTTTTATTAAGTAGGGCACAGAAATCGTATCTCGTCTCGTTTCCCAATACTGCCACAGGCTTTATGCAATTCATTTGCCCTTCTGGATCTTTGTCTCCACATATGCAATACATCACAAAGGGATTATGCGATGGAGCAGTACTTGTAAGAAATGTTGAGACCTGCTCTTGGAAGGTACCAGAAAAAGGTTTTGTTTATGTATTTGGTTCATTTTAGTTGGGAATTAAAAGTGACATAGCTATTTCTTCCTCTGGAATGAAACAAACTTATCAGAAATGGTCTGGATCCACTTCACTGACTGGTGTTTTCTTCTCTGGCATGTACTAAGTGAAGAAAGGTAGGATATTCATAATACTCTGTTTAAATGTAGCTTCTGCTAGTACAGACAGCTCAGGACAGCAAGGAACATTTAATTTTCTTTCTCTGTCTCCGTTGCTCTAGATGAAAAACTTCTTTGAGTCATTAACATGGGCCTGACTTGGCCCACAATTTAGTGTCTTCCCTGATTCCACTGTATCCGGATAAGAGTTTTTCAGTGATAGCTCTTTTCTGAGGTGTTTAAATCACTGTCTGGCTTCCTTGTACCCTCTGCAAAGTGCTGCTCTATATTGGTGATGTGGTCACCATGCCATCATACAAAACCCTCCTGGCACTGAGACTTTGCCTGGCTTTCCTGGCAGAGCTTAGGAATATGCTTTCTTGGCCATGAAAATGGCTACAGATATTTTCTACAGCATCTCATGCACAGCAGTCACATGGGAATCCTGATGCATTTTGTCTGTGAGCTGACAGGACTCTGTCTGTCATTTCATGACATTTAGGAGGTGTTTTGGCAGGCAGCTGCCAAAGGCTGCAATGCTTGAGAGACTGTATCTGCAGCCAGCACATATCCTCTTAGCTTATATGCAGCTTGCAAAGTTGAAGCTTGCAGCTCATAAAACCACTTTACTATTGTATTTTCTCCCCCCAGTACTGTTACAAACTGTGCCCTTTCCCATGTGCTTTTTTCATGCAAACATTTTTCACATGCTTTCTTGGATCACCTCTGGAAACCTTCCTTACCTTATCTGCTTTGCTCTGTATCAGGTTTTCTGGGGACACCATGGTTTGTGAAATAGCTTAACATGAATAATGGTCCCACTGGCATTCAGGCTGAAGCCTTTTGTTACAGTATCTGGAGCATCCATTGCTCTGATAACTAACTCTTGTTGCTCTTCTAGCACTGTGCTCAGATCACCGGCAAACATGGGAGCCATTCGCTGCTGTGTGCCCTTCTCTGTGTGCCCTGATCCTGAGCTTCACAGAGTTTTGTGCTTTGGGTCCATTTTCTGACTACTGACTGGTAAATTTGAGCTGCAGAAAAAGAGTGGAGTAATGTCCAATCTCCATGTAGCCTCCCGCTCTCAGAATCTTGTCCTGGAATTGATTCCACTCCACTCTTCATGGCTCCACTCTGCCATGGTGCATCTAGATGGTCCCATGGGAGCGCAGGTGTTGAGGACAGTCCAGTGTCACCTTTGAAAGCCTGGCTAAGGAGTGGGTGATGGAACTATCCATAGGCTGGGAGCCCTTTTCCATTTCCATGCATTTCCATGCTTTATTTGTCACTCCACTGCACAGCTTGTGCTCATCAAACCCAGCCACATAATAGGGAGCTCCTGACAGTGCTGACAGGCTTGCACTCACCATACCCAGGCTGTGTTGCGGGGATGCTTTGGTTTCACTGCAACCAATGCTGGGTGGAAATGCTCTCTACACTGCTTCTACCTCTTGGTCTCCTCTTTACACTCAGTCCTGCCTGGTGCAACCCTCCACCCATGCTGGCTTGTGCCTTTGGAGGCTACAATGTGGATACATTTGAAAATAAATACAGATTTAAAAAGTAAAAAAAAAAAAAAAATTCTAACATTTTTCAAGATGGTTTATCTTCTTAATCTGTATTTGATCTTACAACAGGAAGAGTGGTGTTGGCACAGAGTCAGGGCCTGTGCAATACAGTACCAGAGTGGGAATGAGAAATGGGAATGGAAATTGCATTCAGGAAAACACCAAAAGCTGAGTGGCTGCATATTTTAAATCAGGAAACCAGAGCCTGTGACAAGCTGATCTTCAGTGTCTCTTCTAAGGTGAAGAACAAGTATTCATTTTCTTAGGAGCTTCCATCATTCCCGGCCACATCGTGAAGCAGGATACAAAGGCTTTTTGACATCATTGGGAGAAAATGAATCCTCCCTTTGCATTTTTGTTTCTGTGCTCTCTGGGGCTGTTGGTCTGGACACTGAGGTGTATGTTCTGCCTTGGCAGCATGTGAGGAATTTACAAGGGGACCAAACTCTCTGTTTTGCTGATGACCTTGGGGAGATGGGAGCAGATTGCAGGTTGCTGTTTATCATCAGAGATTTCATGGGTCCCTCCCTGTGGTGGGCTCTGGATGGGAACAGCGTCTGTATGTTTAGTTTTTGCTTGGAATAGATGTGTAATAGATCTTTCTGGAGCAAACACTTGTTAATTAGAGGAGAAGACAAAGATGGGCAGACTGGGAAAGGTCAGAGCTCTGGAAAATGTTTGCCAATTTGAATCTAAAATTGGGCAAAATAAGTGGGCGTGTGGGGCTAACCAGATGGTTTGTTTAGAGAAATTCTTCTTAGAGGGTTTTGAGCCTGCTATAACCAGGAAGAGCCTGGTTTTGAGCCTGCTCTTTTCAGGACATCACTAGTCCTTTTCCAGCCTACACAAGGTGCCAAGACTTTGGCCTGGGCATTTCCAGCTACTTATTCCGCTAAAATTCAAGCTAGAGCCTCTGTGTCACAACATAAGTAGTGGCAAGGACCTTTCTGGTTTATGTGTGTGAATAACAGCACATTCATTGAGTTTACCTACGTGCTGTCCTGTCTCTTAGTCTGTGTTGTATTTGCTGACACAGTAGAGTCCTTTATCCAGCTCCCAGGCTAGTGGAAAGATGCTCCTGAGGTCTGCAAGCAGGCAGGGACAGATAATTATTTAGAGAGAAACAGAGTAACAACTCAAGAGGATTGAAATTACAGCAAATGTTTAAAATTTGCATTTCTAGCCTACCTACAGATCTTTTTTGTATTCTCAGAAATTTTTAGGCAGTTATGAGATATATTGGCTGGCTATAAAGTTTACATTGCACTTCATCATTTGAGAGACACATTTGAAAATCTTGTGTCTTAGTCTTTTTTTTTCCCCCTAATGTGCAGAGACCTATCCTGTCTAACTTGGTTGCCTCTTGCTAAAGAGCCTTGAAACACATCTCCTGGCACCTCTAGGAGTTTCTCATTTCATACAAAATTTATCATACTTGGAAATATCTGAGTGTATGAGTTTAAAATCAGATATTTAAAATCAGTTGTGTGGTGGAGGGAACTCACAGGAGGACAGAAACAGCCAAGAATATGACTGAAGCAGTATCACTTCAAATCCAGGGGGAATACTGGTGATACTTGCTCAGTTTTAAATTGAAGTCACTGTGACATAGCTTGTCTGCCAGTTGTGCTACAAGTTTATATATTGTTTTAAAACCAGTTAATTTATTCTACAGGTTGAAAATACTTCAGCCAAATTTTCTTCATTATGGAAGCAAATTCTTGACACATTCTAGCTGATGATGGCAAGGAGACAAGTCCTTGCTTTTTTTCTCGCCTTTTTTTTGTTTTATCTTGTTTTGTTTTGTTTTGGCTTGTCACAAGAATGTTTGAGCTGTTCAATTCCCATCCCTAATGAGGAGTTAGTGTTCAAACATATCTCTGCCTGTCTCAGACCATTGATGCTCAGGAATTTCAAAAAATGTGCGTACAGAAGAACAGAAATTATGGTTTTTTGTTACTTTTCTATATCATTTTTACTCTGGGATTTGTGTTAATATTTTCCTGCCAGAATGCCCTGCTGAGCCTGTAAGAGCAAAGCTCCCAGGGTGGGAAGGGGTTTTGCTCACTGGGCATTTGGAGGCACTCGAAGTGCAGTTTGCGTAGAGGACCCATTGGTATTGACCAGATTGATGCCCCTCGCTGTAGCTCCACCACGACTGGTGACAGCCACCACCCCTTGAGCAGGGCAGGCTGCTGGGAGCGTGCTGCCTGCACTCTGCTGGTGGCTGGGGTGGGCAGGGGTAGCGGGGGAGAAAAGTTCAACAGCTCTTTAAATTTCCCATGTAAACCTAGGCCTCTGCCCCATGCTCATCCCCTCACCAAGGGGGCACCACAAACAGGGGTGTCTTTATAAAGATCACTGATTCTCTGAAATGCACATCCATCAGTGGGCAGCTGGTTGGTGTTTCAGGGAATCCTGGCTCTGGTTTCCCACCACTGCATCCCAGCAGGGGTACCTCATATCTCTCTGCAACTTGGGGTGATGTTTCCTATTGTGAAAGTTGCATTTTATGTTGAGAAATTTCCAGGCTGCTGATCAGAAAATATAAACATTTCTAAATCTCCTTATCAGAATAACAGCAGTGGGAATGCTGAAATAGTGACAGAGGAAAAAAAAGAGCCTTCTGGCCAAAGACTCCTGGCTGGAAGGTAATTTACAGTACTGCTGTTACAAAGTGTTGCATATAACCATGAGCTGATTTTGGTGGATAAGAAATCAAACCACTCCTCTCTTCACAGCCCAAGTCTTCACATCAACCTCCACTGATGCCAATAAACTGGGTGAAGTCCAAACTCCTCACTCACATGGGCCTGAGGGGTTCATTCAAAAATGTTTGCGGCTTGAGAGCCATCATGGTCTCCTGTCTTCTCACAGTCACCTCCACACCAGCCTTTGGACAAGATGGTTGCAAAGCAGTTCTTTCCCTCTGGTGCAGGATCATGACCCCCCTCCTCATGGTACCTGTGCAGAGGCATTATGTGGTGGTTTCCCCAGAACATCTGAGTAGCAGATCAGTTTACAGCTGATTTAGGCACCCCAGATTGTCTTTATCATTCACTAGAGAAACGGGTCCTTCTAGAGAAGTATTTTGGATGGAAGAAAGCATGTGGACAGAGCTCAGTGCTGCACATCCAGAAACAGACATCTCCCCTCTGACTAAGTCCTAACTAATGTGGGGCTGGTTATCTGTGCATTCTAGGAGAGGGAGGCTGGTGATTTTGGTGGATGGTTACTCCACTGTCTTGGAGTCCTCCCTTGCACTGTCCACAGAGGTGGATGAGCTCAGTCCCGCTCCATCTGCAGATGGAACTGAAGGATTCTGCTGCTGCCCTGCTGTAGCACGGCCCATGGCAGCCGGGCTCCACCTCTGCCTTCTGGGACGTGTCACTGTGCAAATTGCCCACTGTCCCTCTGGGCCTAAGGGTGCCCTGGAGAAGGCAGTGCCACCATCAGTGTGAGGTTCATGGTCTCTCCTCTGATCAGCACTTGAGAGCCATCCAGCTTTCCAAATCCCCAGCTGCTGTGGGATTTCAAATCCCCCTCCATGGGATTTCATACATTGCTCTGGGAAAACATTTCAGCTGGGGATTAGCAGAGACGTCTCTCATAGCAGTAAAACACTGTCAGGGGTCTGCAGGGTCTTCCTCAATGGGGCAGTGTTGAGCACCAGGGTACTGCCATGCTCATACTGAATTAGATGTGACTTGAATTCTAGCCAGGAGAGTCACTGGGTCTTACTGCTGCAGAACCAGAAGTGGGCTTGAATTTCTTTCCCACCATGGAGCAAGGCAGCACTGGGAGACCTGTCTATCATGCAAAGCAGTGGAAATCACTTAAAAACTGCTAATGGGGAGAAGCTGCAGTGGTAGAAAGTGCCTGACTTTGTCTCTGGATCGCAGTTCCTGCGTGCACTGAGTGAGAAGGTTGTGTGTCGAGCTTGCTCTCCTTTAATGAAAAATGCATTAGGGATGCCAAAACATGAAGAGCTCTGTAAACAAAAGGCAAACAGATAAGATGCAGTTTCCTATGATCTCTCCAGAGTCACGTTGTCGCATCTTCATCATTTAGTTACAGATGCAAAGCTGAGTAAGTTGCCAAAGTAAACTGTCCCAAAACAGAACAAATATTCTGGGCACAGAAGCAGACTTCTGATAAGGTTTTACATTTTTCTGTGAAAAGAAACGTGAATAGATTTGCTGGAGGCATTTGTATTTTTTGTAAACTATGTGCACTTCTTTTGGGGTTTGTTTATTGGCCTGGGTATGCTATCTGTGTCTCAAGAGCCCTTAGCAATGTTGCTTTATTTTGACAAAGCTTTTCTAACAGCCATAATATAGTTGCTGTATTTCGAATCACCTTGCACACAACTAAACAATCCAGAATGTATTTGTCTCAGCTTGCAAACATTTCTGTAAACAGTTGACTCAATTTATGTTGACTCAGACCATATTCAGCAACTTTCCTCATTATTTTTGTCTGAAACTCAGCTTGAAAGAATTGTTCTGAATTAGAAGTTGGAGGAATAGGTTTGAAACTTCTTCTTGCTAGTTTGTTAACCCTGTTTAATAGATTTTGTGGGAGAGTATTTTCTCCACAGAGTGATTATTTAAGCAATAGTTTCTATTTTTTCAAAATATTTATAAACCACCAAGTTCCTCTGATATTTATTGGCACCTTGGAGCAATTTATTGCACATATAATGGAAAAGAATGGATAAAGTTACATCTATTATAAAACCGGAGTATTTTTATTTGTTCTTTAAATACCTTTGTGCAGCTTCTGAAGCTGGTGTACAAAGGAGGGTTGTGCTCTTGTACTTGTTTATCTTTACTTTGTTAGTGGATTCTTTCTGGTGTCATGCTTTGTGCATGGCTCAAAAAAAGTCATTAGGATTAGAGTCAAACATTAACCTTGTGACCTTCTTGTTTATATACCTACTGTAAGTCTGTTCTGCTTGTATTTCTGCAGTTAGTAAAAGCAAACTTGTGTGCACAGTCCCTGGCTGGCAGTGGGCAAACTGAAATGTTTGTCAAGATCACTGATACCACATCCCTTCAAAACCAAATCTTCAAAGGCATGTCAGTGGCTGAGATTAAATGAGAAGGAGGCTTTTAAAATGTGTGTGTCTGCCTCCTTTCAAAAATAGTAAACTGACAAAAATAGCATAATGACCCAAGGTGGTGATGCACAGTGCAATAAATGGAAGATGAATATACATTTTAATGTTGGCTCAGCTTGGTAAATGAATACAGGCTATAAAATTCAAAGAGAAAACCCCCTTACCATCTGTCCCTGTCACAGTCCCCAGGACAATATACCTTGATAAAATGGAAAAAGGCTGGAAATCCCACATGTTCCTGCTGTTTTTGAAAAACTTTGTTCTCACCATTCCTTGGGCTTTTTTGAAAGTGTCTTTTTCTCCATGTGTGGGAGAGGAAAATCACTGACTGGTCTTAGGGTGGAAAATGTTTGAATGCAGCTACAGTGGGTAATACCATAGGATGGTGCTTTGGCTTGTTAGTTTCCATGTGTCAGGGCTTCCTGAAAACAGTAAATTGAGAAGTTGTGGAAAGCTTTTAGGCTTGTCCGTTCTTACCAATAAAACCCAACAGGAAAATATTAATGTCCCACAGAGCCTCACGAAGCTGCGAGGCCAAGGGATGCTCCTGGGGAAGGGGTTGGGCACAGAGGCTGCCAGGGGGCAGAGGGCTGCAGTGGTGCTAAAGGCTGGGTGTTCCTCGTGCTGCTGGCTGAACAGCTTTACCTGTTCCTTGGCCCTGCAGCTGCAATTACCAGATGTCACAGTCAGATCTGACTCCTCTGGGACTCACTCTGGGGTCACCAATTGCCAGTGAGTCCATCTGGCAAAGTTGCCAAATTACCCCTCTGTCTGTTGCACTCATGGCTCAGCTTGCATCTGGAAAAATGGAAGGAGAGAGACAAAACCAGGACCTCAGCCAGTGTAACATATTTCTTTTTATTCTGGATCATGCCCTGGCTTGCCAGAATAGATTTGCTCACTGGCTTGGGTGTGGCCAGAAGGACATCGGTGTGCAGGAGCGCTCATCTGCCAGCAGCTCCTCTCTTGGGGATGTCCCACAAGGACTGCTGGGAGCCTGGCTCCTGCCCAGCTGCTGCAGCTCAGTGTCACCATGCACACTTTGACTAAGCACCTACAGACACAGGCTGCCGTTGCTACATTTAATTTTATTGCTTGTACCAGATGCTGCATCTTATGTCAGTGAGAATGAGACCTGGACTTCTCCCCTGTGTGCCTGTTGTCGTGTGCTCAGAACAAGGGTTGCTGCTGGTGTGAAGGCAGCAGCAAGGCTGGTGCAGCCAGCCAAATCCCACCAAACCTCCCTTCTCCTTCTTCCCTGTTCCCTCAATTTGTTCATCTGACTGAGCCTCTCTTCCCTATAAGCTTCCACTGCCACGGTTGCAGCTGCCTCCTTCACTGGCTACCCTTCCCATCCCAAGGCAAATGCATCTTACCCTTCTCCTATCCTTCCCTCCTGTGCATGCTCATATGTCAGCTGTGCCAGACTCAGAAGAGAATATTTGATTGCAGCAACGTCCTTATGAGAGCAGAGTGTTCTGTAATTCCATTATCAAACACATCATGTGTTTTGATCACACAGGGAAATTAATTCAGTCCACCAGTGCATGTTTATTGCCAGTACAAACCTCAGCAAGACTTTTAAAGAAAAATCCCTGACCAAGCACTTTCTTTGTAAGTTGGTATATTTTAAAATTGATACACTTTTTTTTCCAGTCAGTGAAAGCCTCAGTACTGTTAAGTCCCCAAACACTCAACAATCCCTGTAGATACCCTTGATAGCATTGCAAATTTTGAACACCTCCTTGATGGATATCAAATACAGTTATCAATGCAAAAAGTGTTTGAGTAGGGCTCCATCTGTGGAAAAGTAGGGTCAAGCAGAGGTAACTTTCTGGTAAAAAGTAATCTTTCTAAATAATTTTTTTGTGCTTTTCAGTGAGGGGGGATACTGTCTCCAAGGTAGGGACTACTTTCAAAGTGCAGCTAAACAGCTTAGCCCGGACGGAGATGTAAGAAAGCCAGAGAGATGTATAATCAGATTAAATTTTTGCTCCAGTGAAACCATACCATGATTTTATATTATTTCCTTGCCTTATAGGGCAAACTTCTGAGATATTCAGACCTTTTTTCATTTCTGCTCAGTCTCTAGTGGATAGAGTTGCATGTGAATCACCAAAGGGAAAAGTCTGTAGGAGATGACAGATGGCTCTTAACCGTAGATGAATTTCTCAGGGATACAAAATAAAAGGACTAAAGAGAAAAAGGAGCCAGGTTTGAGATAACAAGGTACTGACATAGAGCTATGATGGCAGAGCAGGTTTTGCTTGAGGACTCTGTGCATGTGTGGGGAGATGAGGAGATGGATGGGACAAAGAAACAAGATTTCCCCAAACAGTGAGACTTGCAAACCCCTGCCTACTGTCTGTCCCTGTCTTGTCCTGCCAGGGTCCTCATCCCTATTCCCCAGAACTTCTTTTCATTCATGCAAAACCTTCTATCTTTACTCCTTACTACTCTTTAAAACTTAAATGGTTAATTCCAGTTCTGGGTCAGATGTTGACTCTACCAGTCAGAAAATGGGAATACTTGTCGTGTGGAGAAAATGTTTTGATTATATAGGCAGACCTCCTGTTTGTATAAAAACAAGAAGAAAGTTGGTTAAATAATGGCTGCTAATCATGTGAATGAGATAATGTATAGAGATAATTTAGGGGTGTGTGTGTAGCCCTCCATTGGAATCTATTACTCCTCTGTAATCTTATGGTAACTTTATTGGAATGAGAAAACAGAGGAGAGTATTGTTTTCTAGCAATGTTTTAGCATTGTAAAGTAAATACTCCAGCAAGTATTTACTAGCAGGAATACTATTACCATGGTTAATGAAACTCTAATCGGTAAATGGAGCCAGCTGCAAACACTGGGCTTTTTTTCCTTAAAGTGCCTAAATGTCCTAATAAGCATTTTTTCCCTCAACAAAAAATATCTATTTTTAAGGCTGCAAACTGCAAGGGGACCTATGAGACCACAAGTGCTGTGCTGCAATCAGTAATAAAAATACTATATAAAATGTTAGTGGAAAGTGTAAAACTTCACTTCCGATATAGGGGTCTAACCTTTACTAAGAGCTTTGGGGTGTTAAAAAGGAGCCTGAGTCTCAGAAATGCCAGCTATTGAGAATATTTAGGGTATGTGGTAAGTGTCTGTCATATGTTCCCAATAAATGGGCTATTGAGTCACTAACCTGACCAGTGAGGGCAGCCTGTGCTGGGCAGAAGGGCTGAGAGATGCTCACTGAAAACAGGTGGGGTCATCTGCACAGCAGTGCCCACCCATGGCCCCCAGCCCCATCTCTGCCACTACTGAGGGCAGCCCCCAGTCTCCAGCATCCTTCTGCCTGCCTTCAGGATAAACAGTCTGAAGAGGATTTTCTCCAGCTTTCTAACATGATATTTCCCAGTAGCTGTGTCTGGAGATAGCCTTGGAGAGCATGGACTCAAGCTTTGCAGCACTGCAGGAACTGGCTCCAGGAACCATCCATTTAAAATTTAATTTAACGTTTCTCTCTCCTCCCCAGGCCCCAGAGTCCCCTGTCCTGTTGCTGGGATGTTTTACAGCCTTTTGACTTCGCAAAACTTCCACGCACAGCCTGCATTAGCCTGTGTGGAAGTGGCTGTGGGTGAAGCACAAGTCTTCTCCAAAATTGTCCAAAGTTGAATTTGAGGGTGGGTGAGAGACTGTTTGTGTGATTGAACTTCATACATCTAACACAAGTAGTCTCTGGAGGAACAACTCTCTCTGTTAGACTCCAAGGGGAAATCAGGATCTCAAATGTAGGGACTTTAACCTGTGCTCTAATCAGAAATCTACAGCTGGTGGTTGGAATATCTGTGACATGTGACTTGGGCATCACTGAGCACATCCCACTCTGGTACAGTTCTAATGGCATGCATAGAGTTGAGTGCTAAGTATCAACTCATTAATGTTTTTGGGGAAGGAGATGAAACTTTGCAGCCAAGAGTGGTTTTCCTAAGATTGTTTTCCTGGTGTAGCTCCCCGCATCCTTGGCTGTGTTTATGAAAAAGCATTTTTGTTTACATGTAAAAACAAACCACAAGAGTCTTCTCATCTGTCATCCCTCTCTTTCTGCAAGCACACACATGTCCTTGAAAAGAACCCTGCTTGGGCACTGGCTGGGGTTCAATGGCAGCATCGTGTGTCTGCAACCAGCAGTCACATACCACCAAAAGTAAGCAGTTGATGCAGTTAACAAATAACCCAGAGGATTGCTATGGCTCATCCAAAACAAATCCATGACCCAGCTAAATCTTTCTACTAATTTTAGCGGGGTTGATGCAAATTCATCACTTGCTTGCAGCTAGTTCATTGAAAATTAAAGGTAATTCCAAAAATGGTGATAACAAGGGCACATTTCCCACTATACACAAGTCTTTCAAGTGGGGCAGCAGAGTCAACACCATATTTTCTGTTTTGACTTCTATGAAGAAGTTTATATCTCAGACCTTTAAAAAAACATAAGAAAGATATCACATCATATCTTTTCTCTGAATCATATGGGAAGGCTTGCAGGAGAAACCACAGTGGCATAGAACCCCAGACACAGGCATATTCCCTGCTTCCTGATGTGCAGGGATGACTGTCAACTTGTGGGGCACAGCTAGAGCCAGCTTAGGACACACACAAGGAGAACTCTCAAGAAGGACTCAGCTTGTGCTCCAGGAGACACAAAACCTCTGTGGATGTGTATTGCATCTCACAGCTGGAGGTCTGGGCAGGTGTGGAACTCTGTGGCTGCACCAGGAGCTGGAGGATGCCATGGGCCAGTGGGGAAGGTGGGACAGCAAGGGAGTGCTGGTGCTCAGGGCAGAGCTGGACATGTTTTCTCCAAGGGACGACTCACCAGGGAGGCCCTGGGATGATGCACTGGTTTTACACTCTGCTGCTGTGTGAAACCCTTCTCTTGTTCCAGCTGTCAACTCCTTTGACAGCCCTCAGCAGTGAGACCTTGAGAGAGGGACAGAAAATGTCCAGAAGGTCTCTTTTTTATTACTTGATCTCCTATCTGCTTAGCTAGAATCATAAAATACCCAGAGTTGGAAGTGACCCACCAGGATCATCAAGTCCAACTCCTCGATCTGCAGCAGGCAACCCCAAAAATCACACCATGTGCCTGAGACCATTGTCCAAACAGTTCCTGAGCGCTGATAAGCTTGATTGCCAAGATCAATTCCGTGGGGAGCCTGTTCCAGCTCCTAGGAAGCTGCTCATTATAACCTGCACAGAACTTATGTGCAACAGTTGCCATCCCTCCGTCACAGCCTACACGGGCAGTTTGGTCCTTTCTGTACCCTTACCATTGAACATTCAAGTGTGCTGCAGGCTCAGAAAAAACATGTGCCTTATCTTTTGTACTTTTCATGCTTTAGAAGAAAAACTGGTTTAAGACTGAATATGCCCCAACTGAATTATTTATATGGAAACAGAGGACATGGATAGAAACTAAGAAAATACACACATTTTGGCAAGGAATTGTATTGTAAGTATTTTCAAATCAGGGGTTATTTTTTTGGTCCAGTTTCAAGTCACAGAATATGGTTTAAGGTGTTTTATTCTTTAAAAAATATTTAAAAGGCATTATTCAAATATGTCATGCCGTTCTTTAGAGTGAGTAACATACATGTCTGTGAGATCACCAGGATATGTTGCAAGAGGACATTTCTGAGTGGCAGATAGCCATGTTACTTAATGAAATAACATTTTCTTTTAAAGCTAATTTACATTGCATACTTTTGGCTCCTCAAGTACATACTGGAGGCAGAATTGACTGTGTGCCTTTAGGTTTTCCAGACTATGGAGGAATTAAGAAGCAAGTGAACAAAACAAAAAGAACAGAATATGGAAATGTTGATAACAACAACAACAACAACAACAAAAAAACCCAAAAAACCAAAAAAACCCCCTCAAAAAAACCCCAAAAAAACCCCCCCAAAAAAAAAAAAACAAAACCAAAGCCTGAATAGGAGATAGCATGTGTCACAAAAAGCAAGGTGAGAGGAGAAACAAAGAAGGAAAGAAAGCAGAGAAGGTGATGGAGTCCTCAGCATGGGCATGGGAAGACTGATGGCCAGGCTTCCCTGCCCATGGGAGGAAGCAGCTGCCCACTGGTGAGGAGGGTTAGCAGGCAAGGAGGGGGTTACTGTGCTCCCTGGTGTATAAATATCTCTTTCTATATGTAGGATTTTGTTTCCCTCCAACTATCACAAGAACTTGTTTGGAACCTTCTCAGGGTTGATTCTGCACTTCCTAAAGTTTCTCTCTGTACAGTTGCTGTTGAATTTTGTTGTTTCCCACTGAGACAGTTCCTGTGCCCCTCCCTGGCAGGTCTGCTTCTGCATTAGAGAGGCAATGTTTCTGCCCTGCTGAGGCCAGGCACCGGGCCTGTGCCATGGACAGGACTGGCCTTAGGGCTTCCTGTCCCTACCACCCAGTTCATCTCTTCACTGGGCCTTCACATGTGGTCTTTCACTGTGCAAACAGTCCCTTCAGTGCTGGTCCATGGCTGGAGCTGCTTGAGGAAGGCACTTGGCAGCACCACTGTACCCCTTTGGACATGCCATCATTAGCTGAGTTTGCTGCTGGTGCTGTCTGAAACTCAGCAGCTCAGAAACAATATACCTTGTCCTCAGGGAGGAACATCATCAACTTTCTCTGTTTTAATTACCTAGTCTTGTCCTTAAAGCCTCTAGCCCTGTAAGCCTGTGATGGAGTTGGAGTCCCAGTCTGCTGTTCAGAGTGAGAGGGAAAAGGTGCAGCCCACATGCAGTGGGGAAGAGCAGGGAATTAGGAGCTATAATAGGCAATGATGAAAGGAGAAGCCCCTGATTATTTTTGAAAAACAGTGAGAGCTTCAAAACACCCAGAAACTTGGGGTGTTTTGGTGTTAACAGGATTCTAATTCAATATGGACACAGAAGGCACAATAATCACTAAGGGTCAAGTCTCCTCTGGGATGCAGCAGTTCAGACACTGAGCTTTGAAACTACAGACAATTTGAAGTTCACAAGGATGACTGTAGGCGGAAGCTCAGAAGAGTTTTGATTTGTTGTCATTGTGCCTCCTGTGTCCTTTGTGCTGAATCTGAAGCTCTGGTGATACATGAAAGAACCAGTGTCTGGCATCATGCAGGGAGCTCTCATTTCAGTCCGTGGCATGCACATTCTGAGCCCAGAATTTGTCATGATGGGAATGCCAGGCTGGAAGGGCTCACCACGTACCCATCAGGAGGGCCAGCCCTGACCTCTGATGGATGTTCATCCATCAAAGCCCTGGTCAGGGACCTCGGAGGAGCTCAGCAGCAGCAGAGGTCACTGTCACCTCCTTCCCCAGCCACGCCAGCGGCCAGGCCCGCTGCACGGCCCAGGCACCAGCGTGGGAGCATTGCATCACATCCCCTTTTTCTGTCTAGCCTTTCTCTTTCCTCACTTCTTTCTCTCTTTCTCTCCCCTGCTGCTCCTTGATTTCATCAACTCTCAGAGGGACATCCAGCAAGCAGAGCTGCACCAGTGCCAGCGCTCTGTGGTCTGAACTTTCGGAACTCACTGGAAAGATGCTGGCTTAGGTTTGGCTCTGGCATTCCTGCATCCTGCATCCATAAACACATGAAGCTGATGAGCAGGAACATCTGCCGAGGCAAGGTGAGCAGGCAAGTAGTGCCCCTCACTGAGCTGCTCATTTTGGTGATGGCAAAGCTTCCCAGCCAGCCTCCAGTGCTCAGTGAAGCCGTGGGATACAGTTAACTGTTAGCAGGGACATGTCAACACATGGAAGCATTTATATCCATTCTTTAAAAAAAAAACCCAAACCAAAAATTCAACTCTCTGTTCACAAAAAACCCCAGATATTTCCTATGATAGTGTTTTTATTCAGGACATGTACAGTTAAAATGCTGCTGGAAGTCAGACAGGAAAATCAAATTGAAGATAACTCTAACCTAATTATGAAGGCAAAAATGCTTCTTTTGGAAACATAAACATGTTATCCCATTTCTTTCTAACCTAGTCAAAGTGATGGCCATTTTTATATATATTTCTCCTTCTAGCTATGTTGTGATTCTTGATTATTTTCTGCAAGTTCACTGTCAACAGAAGAGGTATTTTCCTCTTACTTCTCTAAATTATTACACAGATCTATAGAGAAACATTCAATTGTCAGCTCCTTTCTTTACTTTTGCCCTTTGAAAGTGTTTCTGAACAGACTTCTTGAAATTATGAAAACCAAATACGGAGAATCTAAAAATGAAAATTATCCCCTATTCTAAAATTACCTACAAAATACTTATTTTGCCATGAATTTGAAGTGATATACCCTCTTATTTGAGAAGTCATTATTCATTTGGCCAAAAAAAGCTTATTTCAGGAGCTGTCTTGCACATCTTGAGTCTGCATCTCATATATGACCATGTAACAAAACAGTCTGTGTTATCTCATTATAGCATCTCAAATGTGGATTGGGCAGGCCTTACTTGTATTAAAAATCATCTTATTCATGATAGCAGAGCATTTATCAAACTAATAAGATGACCACTTGGCACTTAGTTCACCCTGGCAATTTAAACGTGAGGTTAGATAAATGCCACCAAATGCATTTCTTTTTCTTCCCACTATTCCTTTGTGAACAACTATTTCCACAAACATGAATGCTTTGGAGATTGTCTGAACTTACAATTGTACCCATGTTTCAGTCTGGTAATTGCACAGACTATTTTTTGTACATTAATTTTTCCATCACTAAGATTTGCCAAACCAATTGTTATATCTAATTTTTAGTGTCTTTCATTAAGCAGTTTCATTTTAATTTCATATTGAGAACACTGCTGGTGAACCCCAAGCCCCAAACCTTAAAGTTTTTGCTTTGCAGGAGGAAGAATGAGGAATCTCAGCAGTCATTACTGTTGTAATGAGTTGTGCCTTCTCTGTAGACCTGCTTTGTGAGACATTCAGAGACATTTCTTGGCAGAGGAGATCTGCAGGAATCCAATCACCACCAGGAGACATAGTTTTTGAGGTGGTGTCTCCCATCCCTAACAGGCAGGGATGGAGCCCTTGCCTTGCAGCTGCAGGTCACTCTTGTGTCTCTGTTGCAGAGATCACACGCTATCCTCCGACCTCTTGCAGCACTGTGCTGTGCACAACCTTCTGATGGGAGCACAGCACAAACAAATGGCAAATCAGCCCATAATTTGCATAAAGCCACATTTCGAAATATAAGCAGGCTTTTTCACAGTAAAGTTTTTAAAGGGATAGTTTGCTTCCTTTTGCTTTTGTATCAGGGAGGGAGAAAAAACAAAACAGTTTTACTGCCTGACAAGGCAAAAGACCGTTGCAGCTCTGGAGACTGATCCCCTGACTGATCTCTTATCTGAAGTCCTCTCCAAACCTGAGCTAAGTTCAGTGGCCAAGCCCATAACACCCAAAAGTTACCTAAACTGCTTGTAGCTACACCCTTCCCTCTTGATTAGACCCCAGTGTTTCCTTGTTCTCCTAAGGGGGTTCAGCACTAGGACACACATTTGCACAGCAGACCTAATTCCACTGTAGCACAGGGAGCAGCCAGATGTCAAGGCTGTGTGTGCTGGTTCAGAGGTAGTTATGGTTTTGTCAAGGGAGATCATAAGTAGATCGGTGTAGCATTTCTACATTTCTGGTAAGTCTGTAAAGGAAACAAGTTTGGTAACTCAAGAAGTAGCAGTGAGTTTACAAATTTAAATGGGTGGACTGAACTCAGAGAGCTTAATAAATCAGATTCAATCTCTCCTAGCATTGATACAAGCTGCAGGTCTCTGCTGAGGAAGCAGGTGCTTGTGTTAAGTTCATGTCTCAAGACAGCATTCAAGAGTGTGCCTTCAGTTCCGAGCCTCTTGGAATGCTGCCTGGAATGAGGCCTGGTGGGATTTGGGCTGACTGCGGCCACTGGTCCTCCTGTGGGAGCTGCTGCTGGTCTGGCTGTCAGCAAGCCTTAACAAGGCAAAGTCCATCTGGTAATGCTGACAAGATGACCCTTGAGTCAATGACATCCAGAGTCATTGGCGATGGGATGCTGCAGCTGCTTTTTGACAAGTTCCCTAACACTCTGGTCTCAAGAACACGAGGCTTTAAGAGACTTGTGTTACAGTATGTGGTTACTCTGTAAAAGTTTGGATCCATTGGTTGAAATAAATTTTAAACACCTTCTTTTCATCCTGAAAAACATATTAAAAAAATATATATAGGTAGTTGAGCATCTTGAGAACTGTCTGTGCTTTACCCATCAGTACCTGTTATTGAGACAATGTCCCGCACTGAGGGGTGAAAGCAGGCAATGTGTAAGCTATAGTAATACACTAAATTACTGGAAAGTATTAAAAAAGGGGAAATTATTTGGTTGAAAAACTAATGGTTGGATCCAGTGTAACCAGATAGATACTTAATTGCTTGCATGGATTATACACTGCCCACAGCTGCCAGCTGGTGCCTTCAGATATAGCTTGAATATTTATGTGCCTGGTATTTACACCAGTTTGTACTGGCACACAGTGGGATTCAGGTTTGGATGTGAGGGGGAAAGGAAAGAAAAGCAGAAATTGGTGTGTTTCTTGATACAAGCCTGCTGCTAACTGGGCTTTTTAAAGTCAAGTTAGGGATAATCGAAACACTCTTAAGATGGGTCAAAAGTAGTTTTATTAGCATCTTCCATGAACTCCAGTGTTTTCTACAGCCTATAGATTCCATAAGAGCAAATTGTTTTGGACTGGGAATTACTTCAGATTAATTGTTTCCTTTTTTCAGCTCAAAACAAGAAAGGACTGGATGTCCTGAGTCTTTCTTAAGACCCATAGGTGAGGTTTCCTATTAGAATGGTGTATTTCAGTGAACCAGAAATATTCACTGAAAAAATAATTCAAGCTACTTTCTTTGTCATCAAAGAATCTTTGGGTTTTGAAAAAAAACAATGTGTCAAGGGAACAAGAGAGAAGCAAATTAAGAGTAGAAATGTTTTCAATTAAACACAAATAGAGAATTCACCACCCAAAGCACAAAAAATCCTAGTAGGGGGGAAAGGTGAGGAAAAATAACTGTGAGTGATTTAGCATGATTATTTTTACATTTCCTTAATATAAATTCCCTTTTTAAACTTACTACTTTTACTTTTTCTCAGCATAGGTCTTTTTCTTCCATGCCAGCCCCTTCTTAACTACAGGCCAATCTGAAAGGGTTCAGATATGCTCCATATCCATTTCACAAATGCAGGACTTCATGGAAAACTCCATCCTTTATAGCCCGGAAATTGCAGCTGGAAATATCACAAAGATATGGAGTTCTTGTGGTATTTGTTTGGTGTTTCCCTTGGCCAGGCAAGTGACAGGAGCAAACACTTCTCACTACAAGCTGGAGGGAAGGTGTTCTCAGTCCTGGAAAAATAGGCAGGAATGACTGAAAATAAGAAACGCAAGGGAAAGAAAGCTTAGCTGGATTTCTATTGTTGTGTTACTTATGTTTGAATCCCTTTAATCTGCCTAGCTCTTAAGTTAGCAATTTTAAAAATTGAATTAATTTTTTTCATTGTAGTTTTTTTATGATTGTTTCCCTGCTAATTTTGAAAGAATAAATCAAACTGCATTTATTAGTAAAATTGCCCAGCCTCCTCACTGCTGAAACAAATAGCATAATTCTCTGCCTTTGACCTGGGAAGTATTTGTGGAGCCAGTTCCCAAGACTTCAAAAAAGAAGACTAAAGATAATAAAAACATAATGTCAACATCTTAGGCTTTCCTTCTACTGCCTTCATTGCTACTTCAGTGATCAAAAGGAGAAAAGTAATTGTTAATGTTTAATCTAGCTAATACTCTCATGGCATTCCAGTTCGACTTGGCTCTTCTTACTTTGCTTGCTTTGCCTGGGGTAGGCTGGTTTTTGCCGTGTATTTGTAGTCACAGAAAGAAGAGTTATTTATTGGTTGTGATGAATAATAATAAAGTGACACCAAAACAGGATGAGGTAGAGAACTTCATTAAGCTGGACATGTTAGAAATCAAATGATGACTTGAGGGAAGCCAAAGTCAGCTACAGCACTTTGATTTTTATATTATTTCAAAAGCAGCTCTGCTTTCAAAAAACACAAGCTGGGTTCAGCAAAACCATTGTTCTGGGAGGTATCTTCTAGTCTGAATTTGAATGCTTGGAGCTTATTTTGAAACACTGCTGCATTGTTTCTAATGGTGGGTTATGATTATTCTGGGCTAGGAAAATCTCTTGCGGTTGGGAAGTTTTGAACTGAAGAAGCAGAAAGCTCTCCCTGTTGAATGCTATGAGGGATGAGTTTGTGACACCAAAGTTACCTCTGACCCCCTGAAATCCAGGAAAGAGTGACTCAGGATACAAAGCTGACTGTCACTTGTGCATGGTATAATTTTGGGTGAGATGGCTTGTACCTTGTCTCAGCAGGATTTTTGGGAGATGTTAGTTGAGATTCATTCGAACTTAATTTAGCGCCATAAAAGCACAGTCCAAACTACCTTTCTGGACTGCCCTTGTGTTCAGGTTAGGGAATCTGGCACCTTTGAAAGGCAATCCCACCCACCTGGAATAGGGACCTGAGCAGGTCAATGATGAACTGCTTTCCATAGGATTTCTCTTTCCTTGGCTGGAGGCAAAGCCTGGATAACCTGGAACAGGTTGTCCAGAGAAGTTGGATGCCTCATCCCTGGAAGTGTTTGAGGCCAGTGGGACTGTGAGCAACCTGGTCTAGTGGGTAGCATCTCTACCCATGACAGAGGGTTTGGAACTAGGTGATCTTTAAGGTCTCTTCCAGCTCAAACCATTGGGTGATTCTATGATTCTGTGATAACTAAATTAGTCAGGTAAGGACCAATATGTATTTCTTTAATCTGCAAGTATCTCACTTGCACGCAACTGAATAATTTGCTTTTTTTCAGCAGGAGGTTGTGCAAGTCAGTGTCTAAGACTTTTGAAAATCTAGACATAAGATAAAACTTTGACATGAGGTGCCTGCTATAGCAAACGCTTGATGGCCCTGTTGACGCTATGCGGACATGGTGAGACGGCCAATCCAGGGAGAACTTCTTCTCTTCCTGGTGCCAGAGCCAGCTCAGTCTTGTTGAAAAATGGCAGCATCCTAGTACAGAAAAGGGTTCCTTTTCTCTGTGGAAACGGAGGATAGCAGAAATCCATCAACTTCTTCGGGTCTTCAAGGCTGCAAATATTTAGAAGTAGTGGCAGCTGTGTCCTCACTATTTGGTCTGCTTTAGTGTTTATCTGTTATCTCCCTTTCTTCCCTCCTTTCCCACCAGCTTTCTCTGGAAGCATAGCCAAGGCCACCAACTCAGACCCTCAGTGGTGGCGAGTGCACAGCACCGCAGCCTGCAGGGAGGGATAGATGCTCAGCACTGCTCAGGATTAGGGCCCTGCCTTGAAGCAGCCTCTCAACTGCAGCGTTCATTGTGCCACTTTAGTTGCCGGACTGCAAAAGTACTTACAAAGTTTTCATCAAGATGAAATGTATAGGGAGCACAGGGAGGGAGTGCCTGTGCTCCCACATTGGATTAGGATAATAACCCTGTACACTGCTGAGGTATTTAGTGTGCTTGTGGCGCTTAGGATGCTAACTAGAAGCCCAGACAGCAAAGCCCCAAGATTACATTTTGCACTTTAGCTAAGTATTTCATCAGAAATGTGAATAATCTCTCGATTAAGCAGTTTAACAGCAGATTAGGTCTAGCAATGGGGCTTTTGCAGGCACAATCCTATCATAACTACAGCTACAAGACTTGTGACTGGGGGAAAAGCATTTCTTATTAACCCCCTCAGCAAAACTATTGAGGACTTCACCTGTACTATTAAAGAGTTGTTACAAAGTATTTTTTTTTAAGTGTCTTAAATGACCATGGAATTTTGAATGTGCAGTGCCCAGAAAGCTGAGGAATCTGTTCTGCAACTGGGGTCCCATGTCTATTCATTAGGAGCAATACCTTTTATATATTGACAGAGTTTTGTCTGAGGAAGCAGAAGGTGATGAGTACAAGCAGAGTCCTCATTGGTTTATGTAGCATCTTGCAGCTCTGTATGTTCTTAAAAAGTTTAAAAAGTTTATGTCTCACTTGCCAGGCAGGAATCAGGACTGCTTTTCCACTCACAGAGGGTCTTTAAGTCAGGAAAGTCTCAATTGTTACTGAGGGTCCTCAACCTGGAGATGTACTGCTGTGGGGGGGAAAGAAGATGCTACTATAGGATATGCATTGATGTCTATATCCTGAAACATCCACAGATTTCCACTCAGCACCAGTAAATCTTCAGTTACAGCTCTGTGTGCCAATGTGGGATATCTGGAAAAGAGCAAGGAGAATGATATGAAGTCTTAAAAAATTAGCTAGATGAAAAATTGAGTCAATTAGTGTTACTGAGCCTCAAGAAGAGAAGAAGTGGGTAATGGGAAGAGGAAATAATCTGCTCTCTGTGCCTGTGCTGGATCAGACATACAGTAGACCTGAATTACAGCAAGGAAGAGACAGCACAGATGCTGCAAAACTTCTTCAAAGCCACACAAGCCATGTCTACGGTGAAGTTACCTGGCTTTCAGGTGTCAGTTTTTCCTGCCTTGGAGCACAAGGGTGGACTGAGTGCTCATGAGCAACACTTGTGGCACTGAGCAGGTGCCCCTGTCCCATGCTGCTCTCATTGCATAGTCTAAAAAACCAGCTGGCACTCCCAGATCACTCTGATGAAATCAAGCAAGAAAGAAGTAGAAAGAAAAACATATGCCTTAGAAAATTCTAGAAGTCACTGACACTTATGGTATTTAACAGGCAATAGACCTATATGTCAGAAAAATTAGGCATACTATGGTTCTGTGATCCTTTTCCCAGAATGCGTCAATAACCCATTAAGAACCACTTCAGAATAAGGAAAGGAAAAAAAAAGGTATTTTTAAAAAGGAAACAACTTGCAAGTTATTTTTTTTTACAGAACAGAGGCTGCACATACGCCTCAGGATTTTTCCTGTATCCATGTAGGGCAGAAAAAAATGACTTACTTTTTAGGAGGAGGGCACAAGATTTTCTCCATGCTATCTGGCCTCAATCCTCAATGACCTTTTGAACCTGTAGTTATGTGTCACATTTGGTGTGCTCCTTGACATTCTTTTTCTTCCATATTTAAAAAAGTGGTGGTGGGGGGGGGAAGTAATGCTAGCTAATGCCCTCGTTATAATGATCAAGAGACAGACAAACTTCATTAATAGATGGGCATCAGATTCATTTGCTGTCAGCATGCATGAGAGAAAAGATTTAATATTTCAAACCTTTAAGCTCTGCAAGAGAATGTATCATTATAACATGGTTCACTGATCATGGAGTCCTTGGAGCTCTGTAGGAGGACTGTGGGTGTTTTAGACTATAGAGAATTGTCTGATATTATTAGTTTAAGCAGACCAACACTTACTGTGACTTGAACTGTTAACGCTTCCTTTTCTCTTTGTTTCCCTGTCCTGTTCTTCCCCCAGCATCGTTAATGACAAAACAGGAGACCAGAAGCTGTAACCTGCTCCTTGTCTTTGGGCATTAATCACTTTAGGGTAACAAATTTAGAAATTTATCTGAAAATAAAGGAGCAAGCAAAAGCTATTGACTTAATTCCTCACCTAGCTGCTGCTTTTGAGCTAACACTCAACTTGGCTGCTGCTTGTTAAACAGCAGTGCAAAAAACCACATGAGATGATAAAAAAGAAATCTTATTATGTGGACAGGTCTTCAGCAAGTGGTCTAGTGATTTAGTTGGAGTGTTGTGCCTTGATGTGGCTAAAAGGAAAATAATGAAGCCAAGCAGGGGGTCAAGAGCAACGCGAAACAGTGATTAAAGTTGTTTATATCTCTTTGTTGTCATGGATACAATCAAATAAGCTCATTAGACATTTTTGAATTGCAGAAACATAGCTCAGAAAGCAGCCTGAAATAATATCTGCTATTGCCCTTGTGCAGAGTTTCCCTCTGGGCTGTGCCAGCAAGTTTTGGCCTTTTGATAGGTGATATGTTCTTTCAAAGGAATAAATGAAGTGAATGCAGATATGTTCAAAGATTTTTAAGGAATTCAGAGTGGATATGAATCTGATGTTAAATAAAACACATGTCAGATGTTAAGATATTAGAGGAAAAATACTGACGATTACCTTTAGGAAAAGTTAGTTGTTTTAAATGGGGCCTTTTCAAGGCAACCTGATGAAATGAGATCTTCCCCAAGCACACTTGTGTGTGCAGAACTACTTGCACCCCACTGGCAACTTTGCCCTTAAGGGGTGCTAAATTAAACAAAACTCACTGCTAATGTAGTCGTTGTCAAAGGTTTGCAAAGTATAACCCAGGATTTCTGAAATATAGGTGGAGGAGAGAGTGGTGTCCCTGTGCTTTTTAGCTGAGCTTTGAAAGCAGAGGGCTTTTGTACTATATAATCTAATTGCACTGTAAATTTTGTGCTCCTCTTAATTATGGTTCCTCCTCTGTCCTTTGTGTGCTCTTTGTGTAGGACTAAATCTAATTTGTGACTGGTTTTGGAGAGCTGATGAGACTTTTGCCACCAGTCATGTAAATGAATAACTTTAAGGTTAAGCTATTGATTGCAAGGACCGTAAAGCTCAAACAGTGCGTTCACTTCATTCGTGCTGAGCCTCTCTAAGCACTAGGCTGGGGATTTTGCTGTGTGTTTCATTTAACAGTAGATGGAGGACAACAAGAATACCAGAGATGGTTACAAACTGTGCAGTCTGGCATGATGGTAAAAGGTGGTTTGTGTTGGAAGAACAGCAAGGGGATGGAAGGATGGAGTCCAGGTATGCTGGATTCTGATGCATGGGGCTATATTTATATCTGAGGAAAACAAAGATACCTGTTGGGTTTTCCACAGTGAAGTCTGGGACTCTCTGCAAGTTGCTCAGACTTCCAGAAGTGTCCATGGCACTTTGGGAAGGAGGACCTTAAGCTCACTGCCTTTTGACAGATTTACCTGCTCTACTACCTGCGCATACCTGTGCTCCATACGGCACTTGTGTAAGGCTGATGGATTCACACTTTGCCTCCCCATGTCTGGGCCATTTTCTGATAACCAGGAAGGCCCAGCCAGCAGGTGCTGTGGTCAGGAAAGTGTTCACCTGCTGGGACCTGGTGCTCAGAGCAGCCTGCTCCTGAAACAGTTTCCAGGCTCATTCCAGTCTGGTGGCTGGACCTACTGCATGGTGAGGAGGCCCAATGACAGACAGACATGGAAAACTGGAATGTGCTTTCCCAGGAGTGGGATGAGGAGCTAGGGAAACTGTGGAGGGCCCAGATTTCCTTTTTTCCCTCTTTTCCTCTCTTCTCTTTTCCTCTCTTCTGTGAGATATGAACCCTTTTGGCAGCAGCAGTGTGGTATGAGTCTGATTCTGAGAAGCTGGATGTGGAAAAACATGAGTGCAGTAACTCATCCACTTGTGACTCCAGCCTGTGGCTAGCTGGGGTTGTAAAGGTGGGTCTTTGGTAGGCACAAAATACATTCACTGAGTAAGGAACAAAAAAGCTCAGTCTTGGTACAAGAGTTCCAAACAAGGAATATGGGAGAAGAGTAAAATATCTTGGTTTGGCTACCTCTGTAGATGGGTAGAATAGTTACTTCAGAACTATTCTCAGAACTGCAGAATAGTTACTTTGTCCTGATGAAGCCAAGGAAGTGTCGCTTTGGTTGGGTTGAATCTGTGCTTCAGATGTAGACTGGGGAAGACATCGTAGTGGTCATACTCCTAAAATCCACTGACAACCCAGCCTCATGCCTTGCAGAGACTGCCTGCTGGCAGGAGCAGGGACAGACAGCCCAATTGAAAAAAATGTGCAGTTTGGATAGACATGTGGGCTGAGAGGGCCTTGGAAACCAAATCTAAGCCTATGAGTGTGCTGGTTAATTCAGAGCCTTTTTTCAGAACTTGTTTCCCCACCATAACTCAGTCTGGATTTTCCTAAGCTTGACAGTGTGGCCAGTGTGGTCACAGATTTTAGACGCCATAGAAGTGGACATATTTAATGCCTCAACAATCAAGTAGGGGTCTGCTGATGGTGACTAAGGTGACAGTGTCGTGGATGGCATGTGGAAGTGTGCTGAGCACAAACAAGCTGGCTGTGTTGGACACCGCAGGAATAAAAGGGATTGGGGATGTGGAAATAGGAGCACTGTGGGACACTCAGGGTAAGCAGCATATGGAAACTGCTGTAGCAAGACAGCCTTGCTTTGATATGTGCTCCTTGTATAATTACCATATTAATTACATGACAGGGTAATGTTGTGGTGGAGAAATGAAATTATGCAAAAAATGTCATTGGTATCACTGGGAGAACAACTGAAGAAAGGACAGGGCAGCCAGGGAGGCTGGAGATGCTGCATGTGGCTCCAGCAGAGTGCCTGGAAAAGACCATACCCAAGAGGAACAGCCCAGAGATGGGGACTCAGACTCTGCCCTGCTCATTGATGGCTGGGCTGGGGTAAATCTGCCACAAAGCAGAGTCCACCCAGTCTCTTCATGAGCATACTTAGAAAATCCTTCATCCAGAAATCAGGGCTGTATGAGGGATGAGTTGAGAAGAGTCACGGCAATGAAACACACTATCCAGATCAGAGCTCCCTGGGGAGAGGGAAACCTGCCACAGCAAAGGGGCTGTCTACCCACCCTCTGGTGGCACTAGCCACAGTCAGGCAGCACTGCTGCAGCTGCAGACTGGCCCCATGGTCCCTCAGGGATGATGCATCTCTGTCTTCAGCATCACAGTCTCTGTAGACTCAGGTCAGAGGGAAGAAAATGGTCAGCTTGCTTGAAGAAAGTTTTCAGCCAGCCTTGCTAAGCCCAGGAGGAAAAAGGTGCCCTGGAGCATTCCCTGCCCTGGGATTGAGGGCAGGGCTGCTTTGGCAGTGCCACTGCATTGCACAAGTCCCATCCTTTCAGTTACTACCCTTTACCTTTGTGCACCCGCATCAGGACATTTCCTACCTACTTTGTTCTCCCCTCCAGCTGGGAATAAATATGCCCTGCTTTTCTGACTAATTCTTTGTGCCCATAGTTATTATTAGAAGTATATCTGATTCTTGCCAGAAATAAAAGTAATTACAAGCTTCAGGCTGGCACCTTTCTGTCTACCTCCTGCAAATATTTAAATCGGGATTTTGTTACCGACTGCTTTTGGTAATTAGTTGTTCAGTAGTATTTTTCCACTGCCCACACATAGCTATAGACTGTGAAGACCAGACCAGATCTCCCAGCCTGCTTGCCTCCTCCCCTTCCCCTCCCCACATACTTTTTGACTTTTTGTGAGAACAAGTTTTACATGACCTTTTCATAAAATAGAATCACAGAATAATTTAGGTTGGAAAAGACCTTTAAGATCATTGAGTCCAACCGTTAACCCAGCACTGTCAAATCCACCCATAAACCATGTCCCTAAGCACCACATCTGACAGCCTCTTGCTGAAAATGCTTTCTGGCCAGGAATTAATGGATAAACAATCAGTGGAAGAGATTTTTATATATGCATTTTTAAAACAGATTTCCAACTGTCTGCTTCACTTTCTGATCTGAAGCAGTCCATGTTTCTCAGGCCAGCACTGACACAACAAAAGGATAGATGGCATCCTGATTGCTATCTGTGATGGCATCTCCCCCAAAGTCCAGAAGCACTTCTGAAGGCTCTCCTTTGAGCCTGCTCCACGATTCTTTGAGGAAAAGGATCCCTCTGAATTTTGTAAAAAGCTTTGTCTTTGACCATGTAATCATGGATTGACTTTTGATCTTGCTTTTGGGTGACACAAACTTTCTTCTCATGTGCCGATTCTTTGCTGTTGAAAGCTTCATGGAGGCCAATTAGGCTGTGCTTTGTTTTGCTGTGCAAGGCCCACAGTGGGTTCTAGCTCTCCGTGTCACTGGTTATGATCTTTCAGAAACCTGTGCTGCAAAATTTGCTTTCTAGGATACAGAGAGCAAAGGAGATGTGGATGTTGCCCATGCTCTCTGGCCAGCGTGGAGACTAGACTGGGAACCTGGGCTCCTTATCTCGTATTTGCCTACAGCAAAGCTGCACCTTGTGTGATAAACATGCAAACTGCAACCTTGTTCCAGCTTGGTGATCCAAAATGCCAGACACAACAGTCACAGAAAAGTGGAGCACTGAACATGACATTGCTAGAAGTGTTAGGCTCATCCCACATACCTGAACATGACATGATTGATGACAGCTCCACTTCCTAATCACTGTACTTCTTAGCTTGCTGACTCTTACATTAGAATACAGAGATTTTACAAGTGTTAGACTTTATATCTCTCATCCCCCGCCTCAGAGGAAAAAGCATTAAAAAAACCATCCTACAGATCTCTGAGAAGATGTGAATAACATAGCTTGGCAGCAAAGCACTTCACAAAATGAAAGCTCTGAGAAATCTTGCCAACTCCTGAGTTATTTCTAACTTGGTTTCCATCATAGTGTGGAAAGGGTTTTGGCAAGGCAGCTCTCAACAGGAGCTGAATTCAGCAGGCGGAGGCTGCCAGGCAGTGACAGTGGGTCACGCCGCACCCTCGGAGCAGAGTGCAAGTGTGGTACGTGGAGCCAGCCCAGTGCCAGCTGTGGAGAGAGGAGTGGGCTGTAGATGCAGTGCAAGAAAGGGCAGGTGGGACAGAATGACAGGACAAAGTTAACTAGCTTTCCAGTCTTCCCATGTGCCTGCTAGTCTCTTCCATGATTTTATGCAACTGGTCTTGGTCTCACTTTCCGAGAAGCCATGAACAGCCTGCATAACAGTGTATATAAAATTTTGAAGGACTTATAGGAAGGAAGGGGGAAGAGAAGGGTTCAGAAATCCTTAGAGTTCTAGTAGAGTTGTCATGGATGATATATTTATTCAAACACTTTTATATTTGCTTAAGAAAATCTGTTTTTCCTCTGAATGGCCACAAAAGGAACTATTAATGGTAAAAGTCCAAGGAAGCTGTGTAACTTCTAAATGCTTTCCTAATGATCCCTAATGGGCAGTGTGCACTTTCCAGACTCTAGTTAACCTCACCAGGATAGGAAATGCAATAAAATTATAATTTTAAGTCCTGTAGTTCATTAAGATGGAAGAGCTTTTGTTTAATTTTGGAGTTTCAGGGTGCAATTGAGACTACAAAATGAAACACTTCAAAGCACAGAAGCTGGAAAAGCTGCTGGGGAAACAAACACACCATTTATATCATCTAATAGTTCCACTTTTCCACACTGAATCAATTTATCCTTCCTCCTGATGTCCTTGGTCTGAAACTCACAGGTCTCATATTTGTCTCTTTGTACAGTAAGTAGGCTGCAATTAACAACACAGGTATATTTGAAGCATTATTTAAAACATTCAGCTTTTTGTGAAAGAAGCCTGAAAGCAGCATCTGCCATCTGGACATATTGATCTTACTTAACTTTGTTTCACATTAAGGCTCTGTTGCCTTTGAGAAATTTTCCAGCTCTCACATGCATGTGTCTCTTCACTCTGCTGAGCCTGGGAAGCTTCAACAGAGTAGTTAACTTTTCACTTCAATTTGGAACCTCATCTTATCCTGTCCTGTGGTGCCTGAGCCTGCTCAGGGACACTGGGCTCTGCTGTGACTCAGGATCCTGTTGGAATCCTGTTGGAATCCTGTGATGCTTGCTTTCCTTGTTACTGCTAAAAGCACATTGACTGCTTGGACAACTGAAAGAGTGAGCTTGAAAAAGCTACTTAAAGCCTGCAGGAAAACCCTGTCCCACATTTGTAAAATGCTATCCTGGCACTTGTGCGGCCAGCGAAGAGCAACAGGCCTGTCCTGCTCCAGCCTGTGAGCACTGGTCCCTGGGGAATGAGGAGATAAAACACTGGCAGCCCTGGGACATGATCTGCTGTGAAGCAATTTCTTCTCTGCAGGAGAGCAAGTGACCTATGTGAACAGGGACTGACCAGTCTTGAATTCCAGCTATCAACTGACTGCACTGAACTGCTTGCAAAGGATACAGCAGCCAAGAATTACTCATGGAAATAATTCCACAATCATCTTTGAATAAGCAGTAACTATAGGAAAAATGTAAGCTGTTCAAACAACTCAGAAAAAGGGCCTTATGACATGCTATCAACTCAGCTTCTTCTCAAGGCTTCATTTCATGCCTTAGTTACTGCAGCCTCCAGCTTTGTGGCCTTGACAGTTCCAAACGTACACAAAAAATGGGACAGCCTCATGCTGCTGTTTTCTGAAATGCTCTTTCTCTCCCATCTCCTGCCCTCTTGCTCCTGTCCTCTTAAACATGTGCTTGTGTGTGCACCACTAATGCACCTGAGTTTGAAGCCACCAACATGCATAGTGGGGCCAAACTAAATGCAGGAGCATTTACTGAGGATGGCAGCTGAGCTCACAGTCTTGTGCTGTGCTTCACATTGCTGCAGTATTTTACAGAAGCACTGTATGACTGTATGACCAAGACACCTTAACTGTCTTCAGAAATAGTAGCCACTTCTCTGGATGGTGGTGCAGATGCCAGCTGAGACAAAGCAAAGCAAACTTCATGTCTGCACCTGTAAGGCTGTCTATTGTTTTGCCCTATACTTTCAGCCCTCATTTCATATCCTGAAATCCCACACCACCATTACCATGTTTTCTCCTTGTATGATTTTTATGCATGGTCCTCTTTGCTTCTGCTCACCCTGGTGATCTCTCAGAGATTTCCTGGCAAAACCACGAAGAATCTCCCTGTCACCTGCTCCTCACTGACATTGAAGGGGAAGCCCCATACTGGTAGGCTGACGAGGACATCTTTGTCTCAGAGCTAAGCAAGTCTGCCTGATCCAGCTGTTGCATTTCACCACGTTCCCCTAAACATCCCACTGCAGAGCTGCCCCTGTGCTGGGAAAGGGCTGTGTTACCCCAATAGTTTCTTAGGAAACTCTCTAGGGAAATACCCCAGTGGTCTTCTGTGATGGTGTGTTTATCTTGGTGTGCACCTCAGGATATGTTTAGACTAGGTTAAAAATTGTTTTAACTTGCATGGGGGAAAACCCTATTTGGGCCAGATTTTGGGGAAAACTAACCCTGAAGTTACCTCACACCAGCAATAAAACAGTTGGGAACTGAGTGAAAACTGAAGTATTCTTGTTAAGAGTGTCTAAATCCATTTGCCAGGCCTGTACAGCATCAGACACTGTAGTATCCTGAGATTTAGCTTCGAGTGCCCCCTTTCCCCTCTTAAATGTCATATAATCTATACAAGACAAGAGGTACTGTTATGAGGGTGGTTTGACCTGCAGCATTAAAACACAGATCTTAGCGGAGGAATTTCTGTATGAAGCCTATAACCTCTGGCTGAACTGGAATGTGCCTTTCAGAAAGGAATCCAGGCTTTTGCTTTAAGACCCCCCAGCCCACACAGTCCACATCCGCTGTAGGTACGTCGTTGAAATACTCAGCTGTACACTTTCTGTGTTTGTGTGTTTAAAAACAAAAGTCACTAAATACATTTTTGGCCGGAATCCTGTGGGGAACTTCAGTTTACAAAGTGCCAGTTGCATTCTTAAAACCTGCATGTGCTGGTGCTTCCAGAGCAGCGATCCATTGCTTCCCAAACTTGTCAATGTTTGCAGTTTTTACTCATAGAGAAGGTCCAAACAGATGTGCCCTCATATCATGGGCAAAGGCTATTCAGACTTATGCCCAGACTCTGGTATGTCTGTGTACCATGTGTTTTCCTGCCTGTCTTGTCTCTGGAGTTGACTGTAACATGCATGATCATACAACATAGAGACCCTTCTTCTTCCTTCCTAATAGCCAGTAACTTTTTAATGTCCCCATTGTGAGTGTGGGAGACCAGCCTGGAGCTCCTCTCCAACCTCACCTGGAGTAGATGTTTGAGTTATGATCTCTTAGATATGCCCTAACCACAGGATTTTCAGATGCTCCAATAACTCTTTCTGGTTAAGCATTCATAGGCCAGAAAGTATTAGGAATTCCCCTACTATTCAGGTATTCTTTACAAAATACAGCTGGTTAACTGGGAGAGAACGAGTTGTGTGGTGCAGAGCACTCCAGCACCGCAGTGAACCTAATCCTACTTTCAACCTGAACTTGAACCAAATTCTGGCTACTGCCTTTCATCGTATTTCTGATGTCCAGATTAAAGAACAATTAACTGCTTTCTTTTAACCTCATGTAAGTACCTGGTCTGCACTTCTCTGGTTGCTTTAATCTGACAAGCACAAGTCTGAGCTCCCTGTTCTTCAGGCCTGATGGCTGTTCTGTGGTGCCTTGGCTCTGGTGCAGTAGATCTTGCAGTGAACTGATCCAAACACAGCAACAGGATTGTGCCTCAGCCAGACTGGTTCTCTGCTCACTCATAACAGAGTGTACAAAGGGCAGAGGTGAGGGGAAGACCCAGAGGAGCAGGGGGGAGAGGAGAGTAAAGGTCTGGTCTGTCCCTTTCCAGTGGCAATCAAGATCCCTCTAGGATGGCAGACTTGTGTTCCTCACAGGACTTTTTATTTCTTTTCTGCTCTCCCACCTGTATTATATCAATATCACAGACCTCTGGAAGATGTTTCTGAAAAGGCTGTATCTGTGGGTATGGTGGGGATGGGTAGAAAGAGAGTTCTGCTATGAAATTCAAATTTCTTGAAGCCTTAGATTTTCTAGAGTTGTTTCCATCTTCCCCAAACCTTTCCAGTGGGAACATCAATAATCTCTGTGGGACAGGGAAGAATACCCTGCCTGCATATAGTTAAGATGATCCATGTCACATGATTCACATCCACGAAGGAGAGGAATATCTTCTTCAGGAGTTTGTCCAGGCTAAGGCAGAGAGGAGTATTTGTTGTTTTTGCAGAGTTATGCTGCTCTGCTACTCTGAAGGGCTCTAGGTAAATTTCTAGTGAGCCTTTGGCATAAGTCCTCCTTCCATGCAGTCCAAATCCATGCTTCAAATCTGTAGAGACAAGAGGAAGTGGTTAAAAGTTTCAGGGGATAGATCTCATATCTTGCTCCAAAAAAAAGACATGCTCACACTGTTGCCCCTGGTTGAGAGCCCTCCAGTTATGGCTTGTCTGACAGCCTGGTGAGCTGATGCAATGTGCCATCTGCTAGGAAACCAACTCAGCAGAAGGATGGAATATTTTTCTGCTGGTATAGTAAACTGAAATGGTCCTGCTGTGACCTAATCAGTGCTGCAGAGAGTAAAGGGGGAACAGGAGAAGGTGAGGGAGGAAGAGTGGTTGTGAGAGAGGGCTCAGATGAACTGACTCTGGGGTTAGCCAGACATGGAGATTGTGTATCTGACAAAGTCCGTGGAGTGGCCTTGATTGTTGGTTTTTGCAAAGGGATGGCATATTCTAGAATAATTTACTGGCTGCAAGAGAAAAACATAGCCCCTCTCCAAGCTTTATTTTTTCAATTTATCACTGAAGCTCTCTTGGAAATGACAGACACACAAATGCACTTGGGTCACAAAGAGGAAATTCTTGAGTAACGTAACCAACTGGGACTCATGAAGGTGTTTTGTAAACTTATGTCATGTAAGAAGTTGAGAAGGTGCAGCTCAATAACTTCAGTAGGAATTAGTTTTCTTTTGGAATATTCTGGGAAAGGATAATTCTGGTTTATGACCAGCTGGTTATGCTTTTGGAATAATCACTTTAGGTGTCTGTACAACATTCAGATTCCTACATTAAGCAATTAATTATTTGGTATTTTTTAATTCCGCCCCAGTGAGGTGGACTCTTCTGTTAGTCACCTCTCACCCACAAATCAATTTCTCTTCTGGATAAAATCAGCAAACCAGCTACATCCAATGCCAACAATATCTGAACTTTATTAGATCACCCAAAGCAGTGAATAATAAAGTTAGAGGGATGGGTTTAGCTGGGACCACATGCTGAGTTTCACTCCAGAATAAGTCTCTGCAAGTGTCTGCAGTGGAACTATAAATCCCTGGACCTAGCTTGGAAGTGCTAATGGGCCCTCAGATTCAGTGCCACTACCAGGCAATAATATCCGTAATAGCAGCTAACAAAGATACAACCGACTGAGCTCTTCAGGGTTCAGCAACTGCTCCCAGGCTTGGAGCAGAGCTCATTTATTTTCTTCTCTTCATTCCACTAGAGCAGCTCCAAGCCCTGACAGCACATGGGGATAATTGAAGCAAAAGTGCTCAACCCTGACTGCCCAATCTTCTCATAAAACAATCCCAGGATTGTTCTGGGGACCGTTGGCACAACAAACCTTGCACTGCAAATTTTGCTCTGTAATTAGCAAGCAGTTGCTGTCATGCCTGTCAGATGGGTTTATGTGACAATGTGAATAGAACAACAGTTGACTGTCTTCCCTTGCAACCAAGGAGAAGAAACTGCTTTGAGTTAAACTGACAATTATGTAAAAGGAACTAAATGAATTTGGCTTATGGTTCACACTTACCCCTCACAGATGGAAGGCAGGACCTCTGAGGCCTGTTTCTGAGTCCTTGCCCCTTTGTACCTGACTAGTCACTGGCTAAGTGCCTAATGAGGCTCAGAGGAAACAAATCCAGTACTGAAGGCTTTTTATTGTCTTTCTTTTCTTTATAGAGCAGGGAATTACCATGTGGTTCGCATCCAAGTTCAAAATCTGATCTTATCACCCAAAGCTGATGACAGACACAACAGTGCTTTCACAAAAACAGGAAGACTAGTGATACCATGAGTTGGACAACAAAGACTGATAGAAAACTGAAGAAGCCTTGAAAATTTTAAGTACTCCATTTATACATATGGTTTCTCAATCTATCTATGCACAAGGCAGTTGTGTTAAGTTTTTCTCAACCACCCACTGATAATAGTGGTGGAAGCAGTAAGGTAGAGGGGAGTCCAGGTATCTGCCTACATCATACCACTAATCATTCCTAATCTCATCTAAGACAAGTCTCATGAGGAATATAGAAACTCTGATTCTCTGTGGGCAGTTACAGCTGGAGCTGTTGCTGGAATTTATAGGAAGGCAGGCTTAGAGAATAAGAAATCTTAGATATTAAAACATGTTAATTCTGGTCTTGTTGCAGCAGGAGAGCATTTAAGACCAGGAATGAGCAAAGTGAATGCCTTTTTTTTGCATTCAAAGTGGGAATTTTTCTTTTGCTCTGGAATGTTCAGGATGTTTCTCAGGAACTGGTGTCCCAGTACAGTATGACATGTGGGAGTATGGTCTGTGTTGGACTGCAGACAGAAAGATGTTTTACTGTCTCATGATGCATAGAATTGCCTGAGGACCAAAAAACTTCCATCAGCCTATAGCCAAGCAGCTCCTCTGAGCACCCCAGGCTCACCAGGGGTAGGCAGAGCATTGCTGCCCAGGGACCTCAGTGAAACCTGATGTTCTGGAAATGGAGTGAAGTGATTCAGCTGGAAAGACAGAATTTGGGATGTGTGAAAGGAATAAGCTGGGGATGTGGGGTGAAGCATGAAGATGCAAGAGCTGCCTTTCCTTTGCTGCCATCTAATTTCACTCTTTTGAATAGCCCTGGCTGGGCAGGATGCTTAAATGAGTCATCAGACTGCTTCACTGGTCTCTTCAGCTCCTGCTGCCCATTTGGCTCTCCCCCCCAGCACTCCTCATGGTAAATGCTTCCCTTTCTCAGGATCTTCCTGAGTTGCTTGCTGTTCTGTTTTGTTACAGCTTTATCCTTCTCTGTTGGGAAACCTTGTCTAATATATCATTAAAAAGTCACTCAATTTGCCACCAGACAGTGAATTTCTTGATGAGAATGAATCCTACCAGTGCTAATATTACTAAGCTTATTAATCTTTTTTGTCCTTTTGCATTCACTGGAAAGCTGGTGTGAAGAGAGATCCTGCCTGCATGTCTAATGGACTAACAGGTGTGCAAAGAATAAAAAAAAAATAAAGACCTCACATACCTATGGACATGTAATCTTGTCCTCTTCTTATACATCTTTCTTCCCATGTGTCTCTGTGAACTTATGCTCTAAAACTGACTAGAACAGAAAACAGAACACGTCTGAGCACACAAAATCTGTAAGAAAAGTCTTTGAAATTCCTGTTTACAAAAACCCAGTAAAATCCAGGCACAAATACATGGGCAAAATCCCAGTGCTTACAGTGCACAATTCAGTTGTCTCCTTTCCAGTTGTATCTCTCTCTTTCAAAATGACACAACCTTTTTCTAACTGTAAAATTAGCTCATCATAAGTTTCAGTTTTCAAAACTGGCTGTAGATCTTGTAGCTGAAACTGTGCCAAATGCTGAAGGGTTTGGCTTTTTAAAACTGTAAGTAGAACTGTAAGTATCATGTTTGTAAAGGAGAGAGAAGAGAGAATTATAATTAAGAAATATTTTCATGTAGTGCAAAAACCAGCTAGCAGACATGGGCAACACTGTTCTGTGACTTCATAGAAGCTTTTACCAGAAACTTTTATAATAGGAAAACCCAAGAGGACCTGGGGAAGGAGTGGGAGCTACAAATGCTGTTTGTCTTTCCTGATAGTGATAGCCAATACACAATCAGCTCCCCTGAGGTACCAATACAGAAAAGACAAGACACATTAGTTTTGCCATGGAGTAAATTCAGCTGAAAGGCTTATGGCTGACCCATCCAATTTATCTCATGATAAAATGAAAGTGCTTTTATTTTCCCTGTTTACTTTAACTTTGTTAACAAGCTTTAGCTATCCTGAGACAAAAAAAAAAGTAGCTTTAGCAGTAAAGTCAAGCCAGAGGGTCCCACTAAAATCATTGGAGAATAGAATGTGACACTCTCTTTACCTTCTTTTCCAAATGCATTATTTATATGAATGTTGGAGCAATTATGTGATTATACAGAAGTTAATGCACAACAATAAACCAAAGGACCATCAAAGAAATGCTAATAGCAGGGAATGTTTTTTGTTTAAATTGTGGATTCACATTTCTTTTTCTTTTTTCCTTGAGGGCTACAAGAACAGAAAATTTGCAAACCTAATAGAAGAGTCTTCAAATGTCAAATCTTTGAGTACAGAAAAGAAAATGAAATCCACGTTCCTATTGCTGTTTCTCTTTCACCTCCTTTGAAATATGAACGACTTCAGAAAATGGACTCATTTGTTTCACCTCTTTCTTTTGGCCTGAGTGGTTACGTGAAGCATAACAAGAGTGACTAGGGTAAGGGCCAAGGGCCCAAGGACCAGGCGAATTTCTCCTTAATCCTGCTACAGAGGGTGAAGGGCTTGAGGAGGGCTTAGCAGATCATGGAGGTCAGCGCCTGCTTGCACAGATGGTTGGGAAAAGTGATTTGGCTTTTACAGCCATGGGACTGAGAACTGAGAACTGCTAGGAAGAGTTGAGATCCATCTGAACAAACAGGACAAAACACCTTTGCCAATAGGCTGACCAACCTGAGGAGACATTCAAAGAATGAATGACAGAAAAGGGAGATGACAACCCACAAAGAAGTGGCAGGCCAGGATGGCAAGGAAAGGGCACAGGGTGGACTGAGGGGAAAGGCCTCAAAGCAAACAAACAAGACAGAGATGAGTCCACTACTGACCTATGCACACAGGTAAGGAAGAGGAGTCTGGGACAGGTGGTTAATTTGCAAGGTTCATCTCCTCCAACCTCCAGAACAGCCAAGCTTGTGTACCTTAACAGCTTGGAGAAATGTATTTATGGGAACCTGGGCCAGGGCAGTCCTGAACATGGATACAGGCAGGGCAATGAGTGGATTGAAAGCAATTCTGTGGAGAAGGATTTGAGGGTGTTGGTGGATAAAACACTGAGTAAGTCCCATCAATGTGTCCTTGCAGCCCAGAAAACTAACCATATCCAGCTGCATCAAAAGAAGTGTGACCAGCAGGTCACAAGAGGTGAATCTCCCTCTCTACTCTGCTCTGGTGAAACCCCACCTGGAACACTGCTACTCTTTTACTATAGGAGTGGTTAAAGGAAGAACAGAATTTGATGTAGCACAGATTTACTAGATGCTTTTTAGCTATGTTCTGCAGTACAGTTGTACAAAATCTTTCTATTGATGTTCAATAGAATGTAATTTTCAGAAGTTTTAATTCAGTCTAAGCTAGGACTTCCAACAGTGCAAGCTGCCATTAGCAGAGTTACATTCTTAATAATCAGGAATGCTTATTTGATCTGCTGGAAATTACTAAAAGCTATGCAATATTCTCACAATAAAAGGTTTCTTTTCATTTGAATGTCAGGATTGAATATATGTTTTATCAAGAGAAAGTATGAATTATTAATTCAAAAGTTTCAAAACTGTAACATTTTGTTTCAAAGTGCTTGACAGTCTGAAAAAAACTGTGAAGAATTAAATGATTATTGTGCAAGCCTGTCTTCTCAAAAGAAGCAATACTCACGGAGTGCTAAAGGAAGAAATGGCATAATGGTAAATCACTGCCCAAATGGAAACAGTCCAATCATGTCTCTAACTCTTAAAGGCAGACCTTCACTTTTACTTGCTTAAGTTAGCCAGTAACAGTATGGGCTATTCAGTTGCCAAATGAGATTTGTAAATATCTTTTGATATTATTTATTTTGAAATTTTAGACAATGTGTATTTCAAATAAAATTTTCAGGTTGGGCAGACACGACCTGCTATTTCTATTTTAATTATTCTACTGGTGTATTATTTATGGTTGTGCTATACAATCTGCTGAGTTCTGAAACCAGTCAAATTGAATTTGGTTTTCTTGGTTTTTGTTAGTAAGAATGTTTTCCTTTTCTTCCCTCCTAGCTTCCCCTCAAATACATTTGCTGCTCTTTTCCCACAGTAGAACATCAAGGATTTACAATTCTCTGCTTGGTAGTCTCATTAGGAACACTAGGAAGAAATTCTTTGCTTCAAGAACGTTAAAGTAAAATGATGGGCAGGGAAAGGGCTGTGTCATGGAGGATTCATTTATTCTCAGGCTTTGCAGGAGTTTTATGGTGCCTGTGTTATGAGGAACCTGGTCTCAGTTCTGCCTTAGCAAGTGCAGCCTCAACCTGCTCAGTGTCCTGAAGAATCACAGGAGGCAGCACTAGTACAAAGCCTTCCCTGAATTCTTTCCAGTCTGCTTGCAAAGGTAGTGTTTTGAAAGTGGTGGTGAAAATGTGAAATCTGAACCCATGGATTTTTTGGTTAGTGGCCACAAAAGTTATGATGGAGAAAACTGCTCGTACTGATAGAAATATTCTGCATTTTAAAGAACATGAATAGGATAGTTGGTGGCCAAGACTTTGCTGCATGTTCCCCTCAGAATGAGAAAGTAAGTAAAGAAAGCTGTCAAGTCCTTTAGTAGCATAAATCCTGTGTGGTGGTCCTTTAGCTGAAGGACTAGGCTGTGCAGCACCCAGGAAACACAGGTTTGTATCCCAAACCTTCTCACTGCTGTCAGTGCCAGCTGGATAAGGTGTCACACTGCGGTGCTGAGCACAGGCACAGTGGGAGATAAAGTAAGAGCTTTTTGGAAGACAGTGGGAGTCTGACTGCCTTGAAATCAATGACAAGGGTCTTGGTCTGGAAATGCACTGCTGCTTAGCAGGAGGGGGGGACGACAGTGATGGCTTTGAGAGCACGGATGTATTTCCAGCCACTTCCCATGCAGTGCAGCTGTCTCTGCCAGCCAGGGGACCCCAGGATACCCCCATCTTTGCATGGCCTTGATCTGTTCTTTCCTTGCAGTAGACACAAACTATGGGCTGTAAAGCAGGCTTTGTGGTTTCTTTGGACTATTCAAATTGAGACAGTCCAGGTTCGGAGGGGAAATCCAATTTAGAACAGGGTTTTTCAGTGGTGACTCAGAGCTGAGTTATTTCTAAACAGTGAAAAATATTATGCCCTGCAACTCATAGAAGATAAGTAACCAAAATGTTATGCATACTGGAATGTGTTGTGTCTGGCACTGAAGAGATCACAAAATTTGCATGTGAAATTGTATCAGTGAATGTTAGAGGCTGAAGTTCTGCTCCTATTTTGAACTGTACAACTCCAGAGAGGTTTCTCTGGCTGTGAGACATAATTTTTTGATTAAGAGTTTATTTAATTTCTGGTTTATATCCTACAACAGTTAACTCTTTATGTTCCGTTTTGCTCTTTCCTGAAGTTAATTAGGATTTTCGCATTGAGTTCAGGGGAAGCAGGACTTGACTTTTATTGCATGTCAATTGCAAATGGAAGCCAAACTTGTGTTCTAGATATTATTATTCTATTTGCTGTTGGAGTCTATGCCTGATTTATGTGAATACTAAAAACCTGGCAGAAATATACCCTAATAGATTATTTTTTGACTCCAACAGGAGTTCAGTGAATATTATTACAATTCAAGCACTAACTTTTTTGACTCACTCTTCAAACTGGTGTCAAATTCTCTGTGGGTGTCAGTGTGAGGCCTGGAGACCTTAGACAGTGGGGTAAAATAGTGTCAGTTCTGCAAACCAACACTAGACTTCCTGCAACTTGGAAATGTGCCAGAGAGGAGGCAAAGCTGCTACCTGGTGAGCAGGGGGTGCATGATCACCTGTGCATATAGATAATGCTCAGCCTGGTAGAAAGAGCTCTTCTAAAGCTATGCATCCACACATTGGCTTTGCTCTTCTCACCACCACTGCAGATAGAAGCTTAAACATCCCCTTTGCTGGAGCACCAGTCTTATGGACAATCTGAAATCAGAAGCTGCTGCTCAGTTGCACAAACACAGGCAAGGAAGGTTAAAGGGATCCAAGGAAACTCTAAAATCTATGAAATTAAATTAATTTTGTTATTTTGGTAACACAGGAAATATGCAGATGTAGGTAAAATAACAAACAAGTCTACTCTAATTTCTTTTTCTTGGATCTCTCACTGAGTTTCAACAATTTTACTGAGTATAAAGGAATCCATGTTTTCAGTTCCTCTCCTCCAGATTGAAGATCCCTCTTCAGATGAATCCAGCTTATTTCTTCCTCCTTAAATTCCAATATCTATAATGCAAGATATCTCAGAATGTGATACAGTGATGCTGAAAGGCCAGTGGGAACAAATATGTATGATATAACAAGGAGAGAAAGTATTCCTTTATCCTCTTCCTTCCCACTATTATCTCCAATTTCCTCCCTGCATCCTCAGTGCTGGTTCCCCTGTTGTGTCAGCACTTGTCAGCTGTGCCAGACACCTTGGCTCAAACTCCAAACCAACCTGAAGGGACTTGAATCCATTTCAGACACTTCCTGTGAAAATGCTCAGAAACATTTCCTGGGTAGGCCTTTCTTATAGAAACCTGGTTTAGACTAAATAGCCAAGCCAGTATTTGATTCTAGAGAACTGCATTCCAGGTACTAGGATGTCAAGGGAGGGAAACACGGCATCCAAAGCCTCCTTCAGGGCAAGGTTATCTCCTTTGCTGTATATGAAGGACACAGTCTGAGAAGCAGAAACTGGGATGCTCAGGGATGCATACCCAGACAATTTATATTTATGCATGCAGAGCACTTTGCTCTTCAATATTTGTGATGTGCAGAGTGAGAGTTTTGAAACTCTAAACTTTGGACTTTGGCACCTAAAGTAGCACTTAGGCAAGAGCTAGGTATTTAGCTCACTTTGTGGATAGGGTCCATCAGGAACTAAACTTGGATTAGCAGAGTTTGGAGTTGAGGTTACAGAAGCACTGTATTCTATATTTGAACTGAAATACTTTCTAACTTTGCCACCAAACATAAACTCCCAAATCTATGTTGGGTTTGCAACACTTCATATGTAATGTGAAGCCACAGGAGATTTATTTTTTCTTTTGGAATGTTTGAGGTAAATCATCTGAGTCTTTGGGATTTAAAATGCAGAGAAAAACAGGCACATATTGGACTTCTAAAAATACACCATAAGAGAGGAAAGTCATTAGGTTCAGGACAAACTCAGTGACCCTGTTCAAAATACAAGGAGATTCTGACAGCCTGTCCAGCCAGCAGCACTACACCGGATAGTGTAGAAGATAGACCTTAAAACAAACCTTCCTCTTCTAAGGCCTGTTTTGCAGACAATAATTATTCCTGATCAGGAGTAGCTTCCCTTTGCAGGGAACATGTTTGTTTTCAGTTTATGGGCACTTTGCCATTTTTCTTTTGGCAGGTCTCCCACTCTTGCCTCACCACATTGCTTCATACCTGTCAGCTTCTCTTTGTACCTGGTCATCTTGGTCATCGTGACCAGATGTCATCTCTGTTTAAATGGTGGCAGGCACCCAGGGAGTGCTCCTTTGCAAACACAGAAAAAATAGTGAATTCACAGCCGACGCAATAGCCCTACATGGACATTTTTTGAGAGCCTGGAGTTGGTTGCCCCCTCCCAAAACTGGCATGTTCAGTCCTGTCTGCAGGGAAGTCACCAAAATCATACTCCACACCTTATGGCACTCAGTGGAAAGGGCACTGCTGACTGTGAATTGAGGGAGAACATGGTGGGGAAATATTTGGAATCTAGGGGCAGGCATGAAAACCCGAGGCAGCCTACAAACAGGAGCACCAATAAATATGCACTGCCATCCAAATGCAGAGAGTAATGTGCACTGAAATGCTTGCATATTTTGGAAAGAGCAGACAGCTTTTCTTCTTCTGGCTAGCAAATCTTTAAAATGTAAATTTCCCTGTGAGATCAAATCCCCTAATTATCAGTCACCCAGATAATATTGATAATTTTCTTTCTGGAGTTATTTCCCAATTTTTGCTCTATCACCTTGTTATGATCCCCTTCAAGAAATGGGCACCAGAGAAACCAGAAAGTTCAGTGTGTTTCATGTCAGGCATGTTTATTGTAACAGAACAATTACCACAGAATCACATTAGTATTATAATGTGCTTTTATGCTGATTCAAAGTACCACACGAAAATGTAACGCAATGATAGCGCTCCTATTCAACACAGATCGTGAAGGGCAAGACTGCTCACCAGAGGCTGCCCTTCTAGCCTCAGCTCACGCCACCCAGCTCAGTAGCAATACAGCTCCTCCTCCCACCTAATCATTGCCTTTTGGAGTTTGAATCATCTTTGTGAGCCAAAGATCTGCACTGGGCTCACACCATCAAGAGCAAGAGGACAGTTTGCTGAGGAGCTGGAAGTGTGGTGAGGGCAATTAATTGCTGGCTGAATGCTGCCACCTAACAACAAAGTGCTCTGCTCCCTTGTCAAGGATTGTACAAATTGGGAAGTGTTTTTGAAGTGTTCTCCTGTCCTGAAGCAAACCTCAGAAGAGAAGGAGAACTACCATGCCAAAAGAAAGGAGGAAATTAGCATTTTATCAGTGGCTGGGTTAATTTTCTCTGCCTCCTTAATCTATTTTCAAGCAGCTGTTATAAACTATCCCTATACAGCTACTGGAGGAAGACTGGCACATCCAGAGGGCTCAGGATCTCGCCCCTGCTAAAGACTCCTCTTAGGATCGGAAGCCACACTAAGAAAAACCATTGTGGATCAAGGTCTGCTCCCTTTCCTCCTCTGGCTCCTCAGTTTGCCATGGAATCAAAACTTCCAGGAAGCTGCTGCCAAAATCTACCCACTGCATGACCACAAACATGCAGGCATCACTTGCTCATATTAATCATTACCCTTATTACAGTCGTGGCATTTGCACTGAGCAAATCAGAGCATGGCATGAAGGCTGAATCCCAAACACTTTCCTTGGTGACAAAGACCATTTTAGAGTAGCTCTGGCTGTCCTTTCCCACTGATCGTTCACTGAAACAGAGACAGTGTGAATTGAAATAATGTGATATTTGTCTATTAAAAGGCACAGTTTTAATCTTCTCTTTCATTTCAGAATATCAGGGCCCACTTTCTATCTCATATCTAGGCTCCCAAGGTAGAAAGGGAAGGCCTTTGATTTGCATGATTGGATTCACATGATCCTTAATTAAAAGACACAACAAGATTTAGCAACCAAGAACTAAACAATGAGAATCTCTCTCCTGTAATCTGGGTGGCAAAACACTGTCTCAAAGCAACAAAATCCCAGTACTGGGCAGTTTTATAAAGTTATTTAATGCAGGTCTGTATGGAAGTTCCATTTTCGCTTGATCTGGGCACTGCACAAGTGGTCAAATTACCTCTTAAAATCCCTTCCGATTCTTTTTTTCCAAAGAGCATCTGCAAAGTAATGCAGTGCTCTCCAGTCAATAAAATAGAAAGCCTGGTGATGATTGCTGTGCAGCTGAGGCAGTGAGAGTCTTAGGAAGGATAAACAGCTGATTTCAGATTAGGTCTGAGTCCATTAAAGGCCGACACATCTACACAAGGTGTTTGTGGTGTTCTTCTGGGAGGCTGTGCAGATGAGGAAATATCCACCTACATCATTTAGTGTACAGCATAAACTGAGCATGCAACAGTCCATGAAAGTGGAGCTCTCAGACGCATGTATTGTATATAGATGACATAAACCTTCAGCTGAGAAGATGCATAACAGAGGATGATAACAAACCCCAAAAGTACATGCCTACAAAAAGAGCTGACTGCACATATATACATACAAACAGAGGCAGTTCTGGGTTTTGGTCAGTTAAGAACCTCATCTTCTTTTTTAAGTGTTTGATCATGTTTAGCTCCCCATCTACCCAGCAGCTGTGTGGGTAGGTGGGGAGCTGTAACTGTGTGACAAATCCAGTGCTGGGCTTTACAGCTGGGAAAGGTTTAATCCCTATTAAAACGTGATTCCTTAATCCATAAAGAAAGGAGGATTAAAAACAGTCTAGAGCAGCTGTGGTTCTGGGCTGTCCTCAGGAATGCATTTGCATGGCGTCTTCCCAAGATGCTGAAGGTCGTTGGGAGGCAGGAGAGCCGGAGGCAGGATGGCCAAATCTGGCAAGCTCCGGACTTAGCCAAAGTTTGTGAATATTTTCACTTCTTGCTTTGTTGGGCTCAAGTTAGTAGTTTAATGGCCATTCACAAATGTTTGCACAAAAGGCTGGGTTGCCTGCTTGTGCAAACCTTTTGGAATAGTTAATCTTCAGTCAGTAAATCATGGTTTGGGAGCAGAAATAGTGACCAGCGAGTAAGCAGTGACACAGAGCTCTCCTCAGCTGTGCCAGACGATGAGCTGAAACATGCGTGTTCTCCTGTGGCCACGGTGGATATGGGCAGATCATCTCCCACCTCCTGGCCTGTGACACAGCTCCTCCTGGGCATGTTCAGGCAACGCTTTCCTATAAGGGTGGATAACTGTTGCAACCATAATTATGGATAGCAAATGCATTAAGAAAGATAAAGTCTCCTGGTGAGTGACTCATGAAAGGACACAGCTTGTCAAAGGCATCCATAACCAGTGGCTAACTCTGTTCTTTCCTCTGGTTCATCGAGGCTGACTTTTGCAGCTCCCAAGCTACACTTAGACTCAGCAGAGATCCAACTGCAGAAGCTCAGCTCAAAGGATAATGTCAGAAAATTGTAACCTGGGAAAAGATCAGCATTGTCAGGCATTGTGGTGTTGGTCTGTCTTTGTCCCTCCTCATGGATTTGTTTACACTGGAATGGAAAGGTAAAATAATACTCAGTTTTGTAAACAGATCATCAGTAAAATACCCTTTGTTAACATTAATAAATAGCTTGCTTAAGCAAAACCCCCAAGTCCCTGTGGTAGGTATTAGCCTTTGGTTTCCAGTTACTCAACCTCTTTACAAGTCTTAGAGATCTCATAAACTTTGAATGTTGTAGTAAAAATATTTATAGGGTAAGTCAAAGGAAAACATAAAATTGCATTCAAGTTTTGACAGGAGTAAAACTACTTATCCTGCTTATTTTTTATTATAGAAAACTGGATGCTGTGACCTCACTAAAAAATGATAGCTATTTAAGCAGAAAAGTTGGAAAGGATTTTGTGCATGTTAGTATTTCCTTTCTGAAGCATTAATATTTACCTTGGGAAACTCTGAAGTGCTTAACTGGAAAAGACAGACAAGAAATGCTCATGGTGTCACAGACTGTTTATGGAATCACAACAAAACTGCATATTTCCAGATAATACTTCAGTCAGAAGCTACATTGGCCTGCATTTCACTGGTCTAGGATTCGGGCTTGGTAAAGGCTAGATTCACTATGAACCCCTCGGTTCCACCTCAAGTGTTTCAATACAACTGTCAAATCCTAGAGAAACCATTTTCAACGTTGTCCAGTCCTGTAGATGCTGAAAGCCTCCACAGTATCTTCATTCCCACTGGCACCTCACCCTGATCCAGACATCACCAGGATGCAGGGAGTTGCAGATGAGCCTTTTCCTGCCTGCCACTGCCATATCTTGCTTGTGGTGTGTAAGCCAGCTGGCAGGCTCAGAGCACACTTGCTGCCCCACACTTTGCATGGAAAACAGCACAGGACGTGCTTTCCAGGAGGTGAGAGAACTGCTTTTAAATTCTTGCCTGGCTTCAGATCCCAGGGAAGTGCTTGAGACAATCCAAGGTGTGTTTTCCTTCATCTCTCTGTTGAGTTAGTTCTGTGTTGTACTGTAGTGATTTAACTCCAGCTGGAAACTCAGCCCCTCACGGCCACTTGCTCCCTTTGCTTCACGCAATAGGTAAAGCAAAAGCCACCTGGAAGCAAAGCAAAACAAGGAAGTCATTCTGGTGATTCAGGTGTTCAGCCATCTCTTGGAATGCAGGGATCCATCATTCCATGATGACTTGGGAAGAGAAACACCATCCTTCTGAACATCTCCTCTCCTCCTTCTTCCCTCTGCTTTATTTGCTGAGCACAATGTCATATGGTATGGGATATTTCTTTGGTCAGCTGGGGTCAGCTGTCCTGGCTGTGTCCCCTCCTAATTCCTCAGCCTCCTCACTGTGGGGGGTGGAGTGAGGAGCAGAAAATGCCTTGACACTGTGGAAGCCTTGCTCAGCAACAACAAAAATATTGCTGTATCATCAACACTGTTTTCAACACAAATCCCAACCACAACCTCATACCAGCTATTGTGAAGAAAATTAACTCTATGCCAGGCAAAATCAGCACACATAATAATAGTCTGATATTTTGGGGGACTGTGAGAAAGACACACTGACTAACCTCTGGATTGTAAAGATTCTTACAAAGTATAGAAAAGCTGCTGTCAAGTCAGTCTCAGGCTGAAAGAAATAAAGGATGCTACCTTCCTGCTCTAGTAGCTAAGCTCTTTAGGAGACCTGACAGTATACATCCTGAATCTCTAATTTGGCTTAAAAATTCAGGCCCAAACCCCCCAAAAGAGATGTAAACTTTGGTTTGGACTAAGAAGAAAAAAAAAAAAATCTCCAAATACTTTGCTTAAAATGCCTGTGTTAATGGTGAGATTTTCCATTCTGCAAAAATCTGTGCAGTTGAACGGCTGCTTGATGGGGACAGGGACAGCCTAATCACAGCTCCTGAGAAGTAAGTGTCACATAGCACACCTAGTAAAAGCTTAGGTAGTAAATTATCAAGTGACCTGAGCTGCCATTAGGCACTAAAACAAGTGGCTGTTTTTGGTTTTTTTGAGATCTGAAATGGAAAATTTGATCATCACATCCCAGAGCATTTGGGCTGGTTGCACCTCTGATCATGTAACTTTCTCCTGACCTCCTCCATGGGAGACCAGCTGAGCAGCTGCTGGAAAAACCTGTTTACAAAGATTCTTGACAAGAAAGTCCTTTTTATCAATTTCCTCTTGAGGATTGGTTCTTCTCCCTCAGCAGCAGGGTTTCAGTGGTGGCTCAGATGCCTCTTCCCCAGGCTGAGAGCTGAGGGCCAGGCACTCGCTGCAATGGGAATCTTCTAGGATATCCTCTCCTGTACAAGCTGTTTCATTCCTGATGCATCCAAAATATTGAATTGAAAATTATATGATAGAAAGTGAAATTGTCTTTGGGACAAACACTAGAAAACCCTCCTTTTCAGCCCAGGCAGTGCATACATGTGAAGGCAGCTCCCCTGCAGGGAGCCCAGCTGAGGGGTCTGCTCATCCCCACTAGAAGGGGGCAAGGTGGCAGCTCACACTGCTGTGCTTAACACCCACAGCTCTGACAGTGTTAATACACACCTGAAGCTTTTTATTGCTGTTATAAAATAGTAGTTTAGTTATCTCACTCTCACACCATATTTAGACAGAGAATAGCCAAAAGTTTCAAGACTAAAATCCAAAACCTTTAAAAAAAAAAGGTGCTGTCGTAGTAAAAAGTCCTTGACTCTGGAGACCTCTTTTCCATTAGGATATGAGTGTCTATCCTTTATCCTTAGGATATTAGTGTCTATCTTTTCTCTTCCTTTGTCTTTTGTACATGAGATATTATGACTTCTCTTAGGCATTGTTATTCTAGGTAACAATACAGAAATAATTTCATAAGAACTCTCACTTCTTGCAGCATTAGCTACAAGTTACAACATAAAATCACCAAACCCTTGAAGATTATGTGAGAGCTATAGTTTGATGAACCATTAAATCAGGTAACCATTATTCGGGCTATTTCAATTACAAAAAAATGTTTTAGTACTGTCTTTTTACTGCACTGCTTACTTTGCATGATCCTGTTTTTAATCAGATCCCTTGGTAAGAACTATGGTTAAATACCACCTTCACATGTGTGCACAAGTTCTGAACTTTGAACGAATGAGGTATTTTAATACATATTAATCTGTTTACTTACTTAGCCTGTGTCTGGTCACAGCCAATAAATCCACAATTCCAGGCACTGCCAATTGTATGGTAGGCATGTAAGCACACAGTACACAGAGAAAAATCTGGAAGTTTGTCAGCTCATGGAAAGGTGGACCTCCATTTGTGAAATAGGATGGTGCATGTGCTGATGTGCCATCAGAGGTGCACTGCTGTTTGCCATGTGCTGGTAGCTTGTTTTTGCACACATTGCAGAGCAGGATTTTGCACACATTGCAGAACAGGCTGCTGCTCTTACCTCAGGGATGTGATGCTGAATTCACTGGTTTGCTGGGTGTAACCCAAGAGCACAGCCTCAGTGAGTGCATCCAAGTCTCATGGGAGATATCAAACCAGGTGTCTTGGGGGGTTTGTGTGATTCCTCCCCTGCTTTTCCCTCATAGAACCTGAAAGGGGCTGGGTAAGACTTTACATGTGTGCAGAATTGCTTTCTTTAATAATACAGATTAGGTACAAAGATGTTGTGCAACCTCACTGGGGAGGCATGTGGTACTGCCTTGCTTTGGGTGTGTTAGTGATGACTTGGTGCTGTAATAACTGCGTGCCTCCTTTGGGGTCTTAAGGATAACCCACCTCCTGGGATGTTGCACTTTTAGTTTGAAATCTGACTTCTTTGTAAAGAGAAAACAAAAATCTTTGCTGAATTTTATGACACCTTCTGAATGGGGTCAAAAGCTGAGAGGCAGAATCCAGGCACAGGGTCTTCTTGTTGCAATGTCTCCATCTCTCCCTGATGGTTGTTTTTGATATTAAGGCTCACTGGCACACAGATCTGGGGCAGAGCTTTTTGGGATAAAGCTGCACCTTAATTTTACTCAAAAAGTGCTATTAGCAGGGGGCTTGGGGTATGTGGCTCTCCCTCCCTCCCTGAGCTCTGATTTCCATAAGTGCCTCTGGAGCTTGCTCCGTGCAGTGTATCGGGGGTCCAGTAACACTTTAGTGAAGACAGATGTTAATGCTGAGTGAGCAGAAGCTAATAGACTTGCAGAACAACTTGGCAGCTCGCCCCATTTTTCAGATTTCAATGTACCTACAAAAACTTAGAAAAAACCCAGAAGAAAGCCTCTCTGCATTTTGGCCTAGAGCAAACTCTGCTGTAAGTAGTTCATCAAGGCACACTCTCTTTAGCTCCTTAAACACACAGCTAGATCAAAATAAAGTATGAAGAGCATAAAGTAACTCACAGACACCATTTATTAACACTGAGGCCTGCTGCAGGAAGAAAGTGACCTAGTAAATAGCCTCCCTGAGTAGTAAAATAGTTGCTGTAAGGAGTTACAAGAACTTTTGTGAGCTGTAATTCCCTAAGGAAAAAAAGAAGAGAGGTTTTTACAATCTTTCATCTCTGCTTGAAAGCAGAAATAAAAAGCCTTCCCCTAAACTACTAGGTGCTTGTGAGCAGCCTGCTAATAATGTCATCTTCTGTCTGGTCTTAAAGGGAAAGGAGAGATATGGAAAGAAAACAAACCCACAAACAGTGCTGGTCAGCTTTATGAGTGCTGCGACTTCAAAGACTGGAAGAAATGCTCTCCAGACTGGCTGTTTTGAGGATCAAGAGTTCAGGGGCTTTAAAGGACCTTTATTAGAGAAAATTTAGCATGAGAAACTAACAGTCCCTGATAGTACTGCAAATAGATATCTTGCACTGGCAAAGGAAATAGGAAACTGCAAATAGGAAACTTACTCTGGCTCCAAGGAAAAGCCAGCAGTACAAGCCTACTTATTTTTTGCTTGTATATGTTGTATTTCAACAAAGCATATTTTGTACAAGGCTGCAGCATGGTGCTATTTGTGAATACCATCCTCTTTTTACTGGCAACTAAAGTGAGACAGAGGGGAAGTGCAGCCAAAATTTTCATAAGCAATCTTAGGTTTGGCGATCCTTCCATCTGGTTGCTGAGTGTGAGACACACAGACACGTCTATCAGGATGCTCCAAGTCAGTGGGATGGAAAATTTGGAGGCTACTGCCCTGTCCTGACTGGATGCTGTATGTCTGCTATGGGGAAATAAATTTCATAACCCAACTGGTCCCCTCATTAAACATAGATTCAGAATTTTGCAGACAAGCAGAGCTGTGGTAGTTTAGTCCTTTTTGTTTCTTTTTTTTTTCTTGCAGAGTGTACTGCATTAGTTTTATGTAGCACATGCAGTACTTTTGGCAGTGTAAAAATAGTGCAGATGTGTAAGTTCTGTAGACACTCTTGATATCTTTATCCATACTGAGAAGGAAAACCAAAGCAGAAATTTATCCTGAATTATGTCCACTTCAGGGGACATATCTTATCCTTGTTTATCCTCTCTCTGTACCCCTCTTTTTTTTTTATCATGTGGCAACTGCTGAACTGAATTTAGCTGCATGGTGTGTAAGAAAGTTTACAGCAAATGTTTTAGCAATCAGAAACGTGATCAACCTCAAAGGACTGAGGACAGTAAAGAGAATGCATATCAGAAGAAAAGCTAGAATAATCTCTCCATTTGCCACACAAACAACAGTGAAATACCCTAAAAAAAAAAGCATCAGATGGTGTGCTAGATACCAGCACTGTGCTTGCAAATAATGAGTT
>VXBC01001238.1:82479-149764 GCA_013399945.1 Ploceus nigricollis | reverse complement strand
AAAATTTTAAAAAAAAATGTGTCTTTTTTTTTTTTTTTTTTTTTTTTACTTCTGCGGACAACTGAGTCTCTAACAAGAACCACGTCTGTAATAAAAGTTATGATGTCTCTAGCAGGAACTGGTAGTGCAAATCAAACATACCATTAGCTTGTCAGGCTCAGCCAAGTGAAATAACAAGCAGCTGGGTAGTGCTGTATGCTGAAATGGAAAACTGTTGCCCCTTAACAGAAGATTTCCTCAGAGAAAATTAAGCATGAGGGGCAGCGACAGACCTGGTTATTCATGAGCATGGTGTCACGGGGAGGTCAATGGAAGGACCTTACTTAAACCATCATTCTGGCTCAGGAAATGCTGCCTGACTCCTGAAGTTAGCAGAGCAAACCCTCCTCAACACCTCGATGAGTAAATCAGGGTAGTGGAGAAGTGCCTGGCACCAGGGAAAACAGAGAAGAAAGATGCAACGTGTGATTTCCGATCCGACTGTCTACGCTTGGCCACAAAACCCAAGTGCTTTCAGTTCTGAGGAGATGGAGGGGAGGATGGAATGTGCATGAGTAAGGTGGGAAAGAGGATCTCTTTTTGTTTCTAAGGGTGTAGAAGAATAAACCTGGAAAGTGAAATGTTTCGCTATGCAGGTAGGGAATTGGATGCAGACTGTGCTGGGCCAGATGAGTTTTTGTACTTGGGGCTTTTGGCTAAACCCAAGCTGTTTGTGTTGTCACATGCTCTTTTACAATCTTTCAGCTGATGAAGCCTGGGTGGCAGAGTGGAAAATTGTTTGGGAGGTTTGCATAGCCGTGTGTGTGTTCCGCAGCCCCAAAGCCAGACATTGTTTATTGAGTCCTGCAAGGGACCCTGGTAATCACAGCTGATTTGCAAAAGCATATCTGTTGTCCATGTGTATCAATTAGATTGCAGTAGTTGTGTACAAATCACAGACTTGATATTGATCCTGCAGCTTGCAGCTGGCAGAGCACATTTTTATGCTTGTCTGGAGGGAGGTTCTACTACTAGGCCGTGGTTCTCCATTTGCAAAATCTTCTGCTGTCCCTGCAAAGATGCGCCCAAATTTCAAATGTAGGTATATGTCCAGCAGCTCCCTCACCTAAATTCCAGACCATGAAATGTCCACAGACATCTCCTCATCACAGCCACCCATTCAGCCCACAGAGGTCCCCTGCTTCTTGCCTGGGTTGCAAAAGCACCATGCCCATTTTTGGGCCAGCAGTCCATACAGCAGAAGGTTGGTTGCAATTCCCAGAAGCCAGCTCTTGGAAGAGGGAAATATAAAGGAAAGAAAAATTTTTCTTATGGCTCTGATTGCTGATGATTACCATCCTCTTCTTGATGCTGGAATAGGCCTGAGGCAGAATAAAAAATGAAGGAAACAGCATTTTGACCAAAAGGCTTTGTTTGCAGAGAGTAATTCAAAACTATTTTCGTGTTCCTGTGGTATATGTAGACACTGCTATCAATAGGGACACATCTAACCCAAACTGAAGGGACTGTAAGAGCATCTCTCCTGAAGAGGATCTGCCAGGCCATTTCTGGGTTCCCTGAGTTACTGCCAGGCATTGGAGCTTTTGGTCTCCTGGGGGGCAACACAGGCCTGGCAGGCTCAGCCTGAACTGAAGCTGCCCAAGGCAATTTTCAAGTTCCAAGTTTTTCAGACTGAAATCTGTAGTGTAAAAGACACAAGAAGATTTTACCCTAGTTCTAAATAACTAGAACTGGCTAGAAAAGTGCTACAAGTATGTTGCAAGGAAAAAAATCTCCAAATGCTTTTCTTAGCAATTCTTTCAATTTTTTCTTTGATTTAAAAATACAGTTGTGCTATTCTTTTTCATTGAGCAACAAAAGAGGAAAACTCCCTCTTCCCTTCATCCTTCCCTGCCTCGGAAAAAAGGAAAAAAGGGAGGGAGGAAGAAAAGAGGGTTGCTGAGATGATAGTGACTTGAAATGCTTTTTCTTGAAAAGTTAAAACATTTCGGAAAGAAATTTTCCGCATTTCTTGTTGCTTTTGAAAGATCCTTTTTAAGAAAAGTGCTTTTAGCTCCAAGTAATGGCTAACTTTATAAACAAAATTCTTTCACTGTTTTATTAAGGGGAGTAAACAAGAGACAAGCGATGGCTGAAGCAACAGTTTTCAAGATGGTTGACACACGGGAACTTTTATCTTTTCAACTATAAACTTTGATTGGTTTTCATCCCCCCTGCCTCACTTCCTCCTTTCCTCTTTCTCAAAATTATTGCCTTTCAGTTTGTTTTAATGGTGTTTATGCAATGTCATAAATATTCTTGTTTAGAACTGTAATTATTCCCTACGATTAATTCTTTTCCCTCTGAGAGGTTGTGCAAGTTTTCACTGGAGGGTATGTCTTTTATGTTCATGCGTTTCTCCATGTAAAATGCAAGATGTCCATTACTGAAGCAATGCCTGGGAAGGCAGGGTTAGCACTTTTCCTTTTTCCCGTGGCAATGTTTGGAAGCATTTTTGTGGAGTGTTTAGTGTCATTCCTATTCGGGTTGGGATTAAGGTAATTGACAGGGCGCTGGGCCAGGGGTCCTTTAGCTGTCCAACCTCAGCTGCATGGGGTGGAAGCATGCCATGGCCAAAGTCACTTCCTTTCTCTTTCTTTTATATCCCATTAGTCTGCCTGTGTTTTCGATTTCAGAGGAATTCCTGTAAATACATCGACTGTGGCTGCTAATTGTGGGTAAAACATCAAATATGTGGAGGCGGTGGGAGTTTTCCCAAAGTAAGGGCTGCGGGACTCAGCTGTCTGTGTTCTCTGAAATGTATTTGCAGTAGGTGGAGATAATGATCAGCGCTTTTGTGACAACTGTTCTTCGTTAGGTGAGGGCGAACAGTTGAAACCAGATCCTAAATAAAAGGCTGTGTCCCATCCAGCCCTGCGGAAGCGGCTGACAGTGCACAGAGGCCAGATGCAAGTACACGGTGCCCAGCACGTTTACCTTTGGTGTTGTGCCTTACATAATGAGTTACATGAAGATGGATAATGAGACTTTCATGCCCTGGAGCAAAGGAAAAAAGCTTGGAGGAACTAAGCAAAAGTTGCAATTTAAAGAATGTACGGAATATATACTTTAAATACACAACTTGTCTTCATTGTATTTCAGGCATATTTTTATATGCTATCATTTTTTTCCCCAATGTCTTAGGAGCTTGAAAGCCTAATCTTCTGGAAAAGTTTGGCTATCATCCTCCTAGACAGTTTCACAAGCAATCATGTTAATGCCCAGATGAATTGACTGTGATTATTGAGCATAAACTGAAAGAAGTTATGTACTATTGTGGAAACATGTGGAGTTTAATTTTTGATCATTTTTACAAGCCCCGTAAGTAACTTCTAGCACTGCCTGGGGAAGGGTTTGTAGTGGGGATCAGCCTGGTATTTAACACCCAAGGGAAGAAGAAACTGAAAGCACAGGGCCCTGCTCTGGGCATAAGCTCAGAGGAAACCTGCTTGATGCCATGGGGATCTTGTGATCAAAGAGTTGGTCAGATGCTTCTCTGGGGAGAGGACAACCTGGCACCTGCAGAGGAGAACACTGGACACAGCTCACACTAAGCCAGACCATGGCTTTGCCATGTTAATTCAGTTATATCTGTATCTAAAAAAGACAAGGAGAATAAAAATTTTTTCTAGAAATTGCAGTTTAAATAAGACAGTCTATAAAACCAGGCAGGAAACCACTGGGAGACCTCAGTGGAAAATCCCATGAGAGGCAGACGTCCCCACACGTTCCCTTTCCAGGCCCCTGTCACCAAGTCAGGGATCTCATTAGGTCATGTTTACTGAAGGCACTTGTGTTCTGTCTTCTGATTTTGCCAGCGACAGGACATGGGGAGGACAAAGCCTGTCCTAAGTGACCACCGATGGAGCCAGGCCTATTCATGGATTAGGGCTGCCATGGAAACTCTGTTTGCAGAGCTCACCACTGCAAACATGGAATGAATGGCCAGGTCAGCACCCGAGATTAAAGGGGAGGGAAAGAGGGAGTTGAGCAACTGTTTGCTGAACTCATTTCAGTAGCTTTCCTGGAAGAGTCCAATATTCCAAAAATTGGATTGTAGAGGTTTTTAGTTAAAAGCAGAATGAGGATTCCCATTGTTTGACAAAAGGGTTGTGTCTTCTGGATGCATTCAATGAAAAACAGCAGCAGAACTGAGCTAAGTATTGATTCAACTTCAGAATAACCTTAAAAGATCTAAAAGAGGTTTAATGATCAGCTGTATCCTGAAAATGAATCCCAGAGGCCTTATTGTTTAATGTAATGATTTACACAAATCAGCCACCAGACTAGGAGCTCTACCTGGCATTGTGATTTTGATCATTGTGAAACAAAACTCATATCCAGGTTTTGACTGTGCAGATCTATTGGTTAGCTAACCCTAGGTGTGTTAAAGGCATGATCCTTAGATATGTTAAAGATATAATATGTTAAAGATATGATAGTGTTTCATCTCTTGGAAAATAAAACTTTTCTTGCAAGATAAAACAGTGAAGATAGCAGCAAAATATATTTTAACAAGCAGCTATGCTTTCCCTTTTTTTTTTTTTTAATTTTTGTTTGTTTCTTTCTTTGTTTTTTCATATCTGAAATGACATTTTTTTTCATTGGAAGTCCCATATCTGGGGAATAGCCTGTGATTTGAGTGACCTTCTGCATCTTACTCTTTTATAGTCATCCTTATTACATAGAGCAAATTTCTCTGTCCCAGGAATTCAGAAAAACACGGGTATATTCTCCATAGCCTGGCAATATCTACCCCAAGGACTGCCTGTATGTTTTGAAATGCTCAGGTGGAGGCTGGGCACCTGGGGGCTCTGCTCTGAAGCCCAGTGTACATGCATAGAAAGTACCTTAAGAGCCAGGAGTGTGATTCATAACCTCACACTTTATACCTGGAGGGAGCAGAGATGGCTCATGTGCTTTTATTAATTTTTGCTTTAACCATTGTTCTGAGATGCAGCTGTGAATGACACACTCAGTCAGGTTGGATGGACAAGCTATTCCCTGAAAGCCCAGAAGAGCTGCAGTGCTCTGGTAGTGAACCAACTTACTCAATGCCAATGTCCTCAGTGCTCTCACTTGGCTGTGTTTTTTAGCCAATTAGGCACCCATTTTGGAGAACTTCTGTTTAAAACTTATGTCCTTAACAGGGAAACACAGTATTAAACTCAAAATTGAACCCACAGATCCTTTTCCAGACAGTAAAACATTTTCTCTCTTGGTGGAAGAGACTGTGGTTTGACATTCTTCATAAATCCAAGTTAACCAGTTTTTATCAGAGTTATTCCTATTTTCTATGAGGCAGTTGCTTTATAGTGTGTTCAACTATCTTGCTAAGGTTAAACTGGTTGGTCATTCTGAAAGTCTCCCATTTCTGCGTAACATAGCATGTCAGTATTTCTCTGATGCTCTGGGATCTCACAAACCCTCATGAGTTTCTAATGGTTCAGCAGTTTTTCTGCTTAAGCTGAAAATTGATTTTCCCAAATCCTTCCTTGTGTTGGTCTAATGGGGAGAAGTTTGAAGGTTTTAAATCCACTGAATGAAAAACTGAAATAAAGGAAGTTCTGGAAATGAAACAAAGTCAATGGCAAAGTCTTCACAATTTTTATCAGAAGGGAGGCCTGCATTCATGGGCACAAAACAGAAGAGGAGCAGGTTGTGTGAGGCTGGGTTTTAGCAGTAAAAACAAGAAAACATCCAAAACTCATTCAATGCCTTTTATCTGTTTGTAGCAGCACAATGTAGAAATGTGAAGTAAAAGAAGGGAAACTGCAAAATTCAGTCTCAAAATGTTGATGTTAGAACAATCTGTGCAAAAGTAGATTTGTAGGTTCTGCATGGGCCCTCTCACCTCTGCAGAGCTGCCACAGGACCTTGCTTCACAGGAGCAAACCTCAGCCACCCCTGTTACCTGATCCCCCTGAGAGAAGGGAGGAAAATGTTTGTTTTCTTTTGTTCATATCCAAAGGGATCTGAACAAAATTTCCCTCTCAGCCTGTGGCCTGATATGTAAAAGTTCTTGTTTGTGTTCATCTGGCTCACTCTAGCTGGGATGCCTCAAAGCTGCCTCTTCTGCTTATAGAAATGTAAAAGTTTCTTGCTGAGTATTCTAAAGAGATCCCTTAGATTCTCATTTACATATGTTTTGTATTTCCCATGGTTTTGCTTTTTGTGGTTTATTCTCCTCTCTCACATCTTGCCACTATCCCCTTCTTTAACCTGCCTGACTGAAAGCTGACATTTTCTGATTAATTGTTCCAACTCCTCTTCGAGCCACCAGTCAGAAGAGTAGCTGTGCCCATTTGGTTAAAGGGAGATATTTAATACCAAATTTTGTCTTTCCTGTGTTTAAAAGTATTTTTTCCTCTGCTCTCAGCAAAGATGAAAAGATGACCCTACAGAGCAAAAGTCTCCATTAAATCGGCCATTGGAGAGGAGGAAGGCTGGGTTTTCATTTGAGTTTATTTTGTTTTGTGCTTAAATATATTTTGTTAACCCATGTTGGGGAAAAAAAGGGAGGGAGAAGTTGCTAAAAGAAGGGCAATTGTGTCCTCCCACTGGAGTTCAGCCTACAAGCTACCCTTTCTTCGGAGGTGATTTGATTTCCCCCGGATTTTGCTTCTGCAGGCAGAGTGTTTTATCTGCCTTTTAGCCTTTGACCCAGAGGTGTGACCTTTTCACTTTTATCTCTTTTGGACTAAGCCTGGGCCCTGTCAAAGTTCCTTGAGAGACTAATGGTAAGTGCAGAGCAAGAAGGGTCATTTCTGCCAGTAAAGAGGCCGGAACGCTGCGGTGGGTGATGGTGAGGTGCCTCCAGGCTGCTCTTCAGGACAGGTACCTGTGCTCCTGCTGCCTGAGCAGCCATCTCTGACACCAAGCAGCAATGACAGCCCCCAGGCAGGCAACTGAAGGCTGATCCCCACTAAACCTACCTTTGCCTCCCACCCTAGCAACGCAGCAGCAATAAATAAAAGCATAATCACTTTCAGGAGCAATGCTTGCACTTCCCACTGTTTAAAGCAGCCAGATTTAGTCTAGGTATAAAATCATTCATGGAAATAATATTCAGCTGTTACTATTAGCCTTTATGTCTTTAACTTTCCCTTCTTTCCATAGAGAAGTCTTTTCTCTGTCCTTGAATGCAAGATGAATTGAGCTTTAAAAATCTACATTAATTTCTTGTATTTTAAGGATCCACAAAACCTAAGCTCTGGCATGCCTTAGAGCAGCAACAACACCGACAGCAGCCGCTCTCATTCTGTCCAAAGAGGACAGGGAAATCAGCAGAAGAAAGGTGTATCTGTGACACAGAGCTGCCTGGGAGGCCTCCTACCAACAACCTTCCTGATGCTGCAGCAGGAAGCAAAGCTGCCTAAGTGATGTGATTGAGTTTCCCCTTTGTGGAGCTGGGATGTGTTTCAGGAGCTGCTGCGACGGGTCCTGTTCCTTCTGCTCAAGTCTGGGGGAAGGCAAAGGTGCAGGAGCTGTGGAGTTCAGCCTGCCTCAGGGTACTCCACAACACTCCTTCAGGCTGCGGTATTTCCTGACCTCCGTGGAGAAAGGGAAAGGAAAAGTCAAATAACAGCTACACGCTGCAGGATTCCGATTCCTCCTTCTGTTTTGGAAAAGAAAGTGCAGGAAGGAGTCAGAGAGCCAGGGAAAATGAGTGAGGTGATTTTTGTGCTATTTTTTTTTTAATGCTGTTCCAGTTTGGTTCCAGTGGGTGTGTTTGGACCAGGGCTTGTTTCGAAAAAAGGGGTGCAGAAAATTCCTGTAAAAGAGAAGATCATGAATCACAGGGAAATCTGTCCAGCACACATTAAGAGGAATGAAGTCTGGAGATCCCGAGTGCAGGGAAACATGGGGAGGTGATGTATTCTGTTAGGGAAAGGGAGAGTTTTCAAATATTTGTTTTTTATTAAAAAAATTCCCACATAGATTTTTTTGTGGTAAGCAAGGATTTTCACAGAATTTACTCACAAAGAATAGATCTGCTCTCTATAAAAATCTTCCCAGTTTTAAATGAAAACATCTTCATCTTGTCATGCTAGAGATGATGACTCTATGATCAGGTAGCCTCTGGAGGAGGGATGTGGATCAGGAGTGCCATCATTACAGACATGTCTGGATATAACTACCAACTGGGGCATAGCATGTGTTCAATATCCTGAAAGAAACACAAGATAACAAAGACTGGAGAGTCCTCCCCTCTCCAGCTCACTTGTGCCCAAAAACCTCTTTGTGTATGTGCAATAGCTCAACTGGACCAGAGCCCACCAGAGTAGAACCAGTCACTTGTTATTAACACAGCCCAACAAAACCAAGATGCTTTGCTATACAGAATGCTTCTGCCTTTTTCTTTTTTCCTACAACACAAATGCTCCTAAGCATGGCTTTTAAAAAGATGGCTTTTACACCCTAATGCACATTTCTTCATTATATTTCCTGTGTGCACGCTTTGGTGGAGTTTACCCATCTGCAAGAGCTCTGCTCTCCCCCAGCCCAGCCCAGCCCACTGTGTGCCAGAGGCTGGTGCTCATCCCAGATTCCAGCATGTGTCACACCAGTGACGTGAACTATGACTGGTGTTTGGGCACTGCAGATAGAGTTTCAGATTTCCAGCTCATCACTCTGATTGTCACAGTGCTCCTATTTACTTTGCTGTTTTTTATTAAAAATAAAAATGTTAAGGCAAGAAGAAGAAAAGTTTACCCAGAAATGAGCTATAAATGTTCACCTCTCACTTATGCAGAAAACACACTTTCCATTTATTTCCTAAAATAACTTTTTCAAGATTTTTTTACCACATTGAAGATTTAAAAAAAAAAGCTTATTGAAACTTGAGGGCAGATGATTCATTTGGTTCACACCGATGGTCTTCTTCAAGCTAATGTCTGAACTTAGCTTTAAGAAAACACTGCATTCATCATCATGAGTTTGCCTTGCGTGAAAAGTAAATAGTCCTACAATAGTTAGGATTTGTTTTGGTAACTCATTGTAAATTAATGTAAATAAAAATATCAAACAAAAAAAAATTATATTTTGTTGCTATGGTTGATATTGAAGTTTTCAAATGTCTGATGATGATTTCATAAGCTCTTCCCTGGAGGGGAAAAAGCTTCTCCCATGTAAGCTGCTATCCAAGTCTGAATCCAGCTGCACTATTCAATCTCTCCTACTTGTGTCTTCCTCCCTTGGAAGTTTCAGCCACCACCAGATCACAGTAATTTTGGACAAAGTCTGTATTGTTACTTCTTCAGGGTAGGACTTGAGGCTGAATATCTATTGCTGTTCTCTAGTTGCATATATGTATCTTTATGATGAAGTGATCCCCAAGACCACAAATCTACAATCCTTCCTTCTTCCCCACCAAGGAATTTATTAAAAGCAACCAACTCCTATAAACAAAAAACTCCCATGTTCCAGGCAGAAGAGCAGGAGGGTCCAGTTTGGCTCTGGAAAAGCCTGGGTACAACTCCCAGCTCTGCCACATGACTTTTCTGCAAGTAATTGTACTTCTTTACACCCCACTCATAAAATGAAAAATTATATAAAAATGGTCAGTCACGAAAATGTTGTCAAGTCTTGCTTCAAACCCTGCCATGTCACCAAACTGTGATTTGTTTACCCTCTGATTCTGAGCCTGTGGGATGCGAGAATTTTAGCTGTTTTCAATCTTTTTTTTTTTCTGAAACCACTTAGTCAAAAGGATCGTGGGCAACAGGCTTTTAGCAAAATGCGATCGCATGATGAAATTCCCTAAGTTGGCTCATGGGACATCTTCAGGCTTTGGGCCTGACATGTTCCTGACAATGGTGTTAGCTGGGGTTTTGGGTTTAGAGTTATTTCTATATGGAGCAAGCCAGAAAACAGACCTTGTTAGGGATGCATAAAAATGCTTGCTGGGATGTTGTACTTCATTTGGGCATAAATCTGCCACCTGGCTAAAGGCTTTAGATGATGCCCACTGCCTCTTTGCCAATGGACTTTATTTATAGCAGTGCGTTGGGAATTTCTTAAAGCACAGAGGCTTCTCAGATCCATACTTGTTCCAGCTTTGTCAGAGACAAGTATTCTGACATCAAATGCATTTTTGCAATCCCCATTGCAGACACTTAATTGCAGGATGATTCAGGGCTCTCTAAGCAGCCAAATTTCCCTGTACAGTCAAAGAGGAGCAGTCTCTGCAAGGGTGTTTCAAAGCACAGCTACTGGCTAGACACTATGACTGTCTTCTTACCAAATAATTGAGCCTCTCACAAGAAAATCATGATTCAGGCTGAAAAATTGCAGGACTTCTTAAAAACAGAAAGGGTAATTTTTTTGCTTTTCTTAGAAAACACATGTCAGGGCTTCAGGCTGCTCCTCTCCAGCCATGATGGCAACACATTTTCAATTTAATCGAACTGTATGTGGGCTCTTGGTTCCTGACTTTGAGCCTCCTGCAGTAAAAAAACCCTGATATATTACAATAAAAAGGTTCAGAAAACAGCTGATGGAGAGGCCTTCTTGCTTTCCTGCAGACTGTTCATCTGGCAGCTTGGCAGCCTGTAGTCAGGGCTGGCTGGGGAGCCCTGAGGCCACGGCGTCCATGGATCAGAACCTCTGGTTTGGCGTCCCTCATAGTGCAATGAGCGGGGACCATGGGCTTGGTCCCCCTGGGGACACATTCCCAAATTTGACATGAAACAGGACTTTTTGCACGGATTGGAGGAGAACTTTATTCTTTTTCATTTTCAGAAGGATCCCACAGGCTGGATCCTGCAGGGCCTGATGCACACAGAAAACAGGGTCAACTTTGGTCTTAGCTTATTGTAATCACAGATTTTCAGCTTCAGTGAGCACACCACTGCCTTGCTCTTCCCTAAGGCAGGTTTCTATCCAGGTATGTCAACCACTGCTTGAGGATTAAAGGTTGATTTTCCAATCCTGTCCTTGGAAATTTGGTGTCACAGCTTTGATAGTGCTAGTTTACAATGTTGCCTCTTTTATGTAATGTTTTATATATTGTCTTCCTTTGATGATATTCAGTCTGGTGATTTGTACTTATGGACTATGTTTCTTGGAATATACAGAGATTTCAGGCAAACAAAGCTGAAAAACAAAAATTGGTTCTGGAAGAAGTAATTCTTTTGCCAGAGCCTAAAAGATGGCAAAAGGCACATGAAAATTTTCATTAGCCTTCGGAGGAACACAAAGTTTTGGTTTATAAGGACCTATCATTATTTCAGATTACATGAGATGAAAGAGAAATTCTTTATAAGACTTTGAGGATGCAATCATCTAGTCCCTCCTTATTCTATAAGCTTTCTGTCTTCATTTTTGGTATGAGTAGATTTATAACCTGACTTCTGTAATTCCCATAAAAACTCTATACATTCTTTTTCATTCTAACAATGCCTCTGATAAAACTAAAACCAGTCTGTTTCCTAGGATAGAGTGCAATAAATGCTTTATGTAACATCCTCCCTATAACATAGCCTGAGGAAAACTTGAAATGAGAAGTGGAATGGACAGGAAAAATTTGGGGTAATGTAACATTCACATGGGCAGTGGGAGGAAGATTTGTACATTATAGGAGGGCTAAATATAGGCTGAGTCAAGACAATGGTTGTAGAAGTGGGAAATGTGCAATGAGAAATAGTTCTTTTTCTGATAAGCAGAGAAATGGAGAATACATTTTGGGATCCTGGTTCAAGAAGGTGAAAACTGAAGAAGCAAAAGAAGTAGTGACAGAGCAGATGAGGGAAAAGACAGGAGGCAGAAGGATTGAAAAAATGTCATTGTCTGGAGGTTCAGAAAATGAAGCAATCCTAAGATTTTGAAAATTAAGGATGGCTTTGGCACTGGAGGGAAAACCACTGAACAAGAGCCAAATGTTCTGTTTCCAGCACTCAGAGAGCTCACCAGCCTCTCTGTTCTTTGAGATATAGGATGATAAGAGAGTGTCTGAACCTGTCTGCATCAGGCAACTCTTGAACACATTAATGTGATGGGTCTGATCTGGTTCATTTTAGATGGAGAAAGCTTAGGAAGCTCAAGATCATAAAATTACAGGACTGCAGAATCATTTATGGAGATGGCATCCAAGGTAATTGAGTCCAACCTTTGATCATCACCATGTCAACTGAACCAGAGCACTAAGTGCCACATCCAGTCATGTTTTGAACACCTCCAGGGATGGTGACTCCATCACCTCCCTGGGCAGTCCATTCCAGTGCTTAACAACCCTTTCCATAAGAAATTGTTCCTGATGTCCAGCTTGAACCTCCCCTGGCACAGCTTGAGCCTGTTCTCTTGTCCTGTTGCTGATTGCCTGGCAGAAGAGGCCAATCCTCACCTGGTTCCAGTCTTCTTTCAGGCAGCTGTAGAGAGCAAAAAAGGTCTTCCCTGAGCCTCCTTATCTTGAGGCTAAACACCCCCAGCTCCCTCAGTTGTTTCTCACAGGACTTATTCCCTAGACCCTTCAGCAGCTCTGTTGCCTTCTCTGGACGTGTTCCAGGAGCAATTCTTGCAGTAAAGGGCCCAGAACTGGGCACAGGACCTGAGGTGCAGCCTCACTAGCACTGAGTACAGGTGGACAATCACTTCCCCAGTCCTGCTGGCCACATTATTTTTGATACAAGCCAAAATGCCACTGGACTTCTTGGCTACCTGGACACATGCTGGGTCACGTTCAGCTGTTGTAAACCAGCTCCCCCAGCTCCTTTCCTGATGAGCCACTTTCCAACCACTTTGCCCCCAGCCTGTAGGGGTTGTTGTGACCAAAGTGCAGGACCTGAGACTTGGCCTTACTTAACCCACACCATTGGCCTTGGCCCATTGATCCAGCCTGTCCAGGTCTGATGATGAGATGAACCAGCTGGCATTCACTGGATGCATGTGACTAGACAGTCCTCATCTTAAACCTAGATCTTCTCTCACTACAGGAGCTTCTGACAGTTGCCTTGAAGAGCACTGAGCAGTGCTCTCAGAGGAAATCCCAAGGTTTTCTCAAACACACTTTGTTTTATGCACTGAACACAAGGCTCAGCTGACACGGTTGTTGACAATTTGCTCTAAGACAAAAGAAAAAGTGGCCACGAAAAGCTGTGGCATCTGGGACCCTGCTTCTAAAGTGCAGACATCTTCCCAAGCCTGGCCTTACTGCTGCCTACTCTGTCAAGGGTTTGTTTCTCTGTGAAAATTCTTTCCCTTAATCTTTGATTTATGATTGTCTGAGAAAATATTCTAATGAGCATTGAAACACTGAACAGGACTCTCCCTTGGGGGGAGATGCTGCCACCCTGATGCTGCAGTCTGTCTTCTGTGCCCTTCTCACAGCCTGACTGCTTGATGTCAGGAAACCCTGGATGAAAGGGGGAGTCTAGTTCTCAGGAGAAGAACAAAACCTGACTCATGAAGTGCTCTTAGTCACACAGTAAAGTTAATTTATATTTTTTTTTGCCTCACTTAGCTCTTGAGAGTATTCAAGTGACCTCTGCCTCTAAACATTGGACATTACCATTTTCATTCTGACATCCCCATGTCAAAGACACAATTGCGCTTTCAAGGGAAATCTGAGAAACAGAAGCAAAAGAGATAACAGAGGCTTCTGAAATGGTGGTAGTGACAGCCCAACTGGCTTCAGTGCATTTGAGTCCTCCCTATTGAGAATTTTTCTCACCTTCACAAAAAGGACCAGTATCTATTACAGCCACATGTGTCCATTCTACAGATGCACCCTCTTGATTAGGTGAACTTTGTGTACCTGATCTGGCGGTGTTCGGAAGCCCAGACACAGACAAGATGTTCTTATTATTCAAGCCCCCCCTACTCAAGTGCTCTGTGTTGCTACTGTAACTCAACCCCAAAAGATTTAGTGCTGAGGACCCCTGTGTGCATCTACCAGCAGCTATAATGCTGGTCATTGTCAGCTTCCCCATGGTGGCAGTGGGGCTGCCTGCAGAGGCAAGCTTCATGTGCTGGCTGGGCCCACTTTAAAACAAGATCACAGTAGGGATGGAGAATATCGTAAATGTTTTGAAGGATGTTGAAGTTTTGAAAGGCTGAGGCTAATTGTGCTTTCCAGCTGAAGGTACAGCTGCTTCTGCTGCAGAACATTGAAGCAGGACAAATTCAGTTATCAAGCTTTCATACTACTTGAATCATATTGCATCAATATATTTAGAAACAATCTGAAAAATGGGCCGACACTGAGATGACAATGTTCAGTGATGGAATCATCTTAAGAAAGCAAATTTGACCAGTGAGGCACAGAGGAAACTCATAGTCTGGAGTGACTGTGTGACAGTGATAAGTTGGAACTCTGTAACCCTGACAGGTAAAAAGGCATGCACAGGAGCCTGGGCTGTGTAAATAACTGTGTAAGTCCCTAGTGCAGTGCAGCCAGCAGATTGAAAAAAATGAGGCTTATTAGACCACAGCTGGAACACTGAATCTAGTTTTGGGCTCCCAGGATAGGAGAGTCTTGGTAACTGTGAGTCCTGTGGAGGGCCACCTGGATGGTGGCAGCTGAAGTGCTCGTCCTTCAAAGAGAGGCTGGAAATCAGGGTCCGTCTAGCCTGGAGAAGATATGGAGTTGGAAGCCTTCCAGCATATCCTGGCTTTGAGCAGGCTGTTGGGTTTGATGACCTCCAAAAATCCAGCCTGAGCTATCCTGCTATTCTATAATCCTTAGGAAAGTTAGCTGCAGTTATTAATTTTATTTAAATTTCAGCTTCATATATGGGAGCAATCACAATAAGTAAACAGAACATTAGAAGTTAATAGGAAAGGAGCAGAGGAAAATCTGCAATTTTCAACATAAATAAAAGGTGTGCCTGGATCATGAACATCATGTGCAAACCTGTCTCCCACTGAACAAAAAGGATAGAACTAGAAAATGTGGGTGGAAAGGAAAGAAGGGTAATTAAAAGTTTGAAAATGAGAGTAATTAATCTAGAACTATTCTTTCTGGAAAGAAGGTAACAGGAGATTTATAATATAATAAATAAAGCCATGATTATAGTGAGAACATGAAATTAACCAGATGGCAAGCTCCAGACAGTCAAAGTGAACCATATCTGTCTTGTAGACAAGATGTCTTATGAAAGCAGCTGGCTTGTGACTGGGTAGGAGAAAAAGCTGGATTCGATGGACATGGTGCCAAGATTTCCATGCAATTTTTTCAGAAAATGAAGAAAAATGGACAAAGAAGATGAAGAAAATCTAACTAATACATTACAGCAACACTGCTGTTCAAATGAATTGAGACAATGCAGATATTTACCAGTTTACAAGTTCATTAAAGAATGGCTTCACCTTCACTTACTGTCAGTCAGTACAGCTTCCTGGAAACAACAGGTTAAAAATCTGCTCTATGAAAATCAGAGCCTTTGTTACAGAGCTCAGGACTAATGCATTAGTGCATACAGCATACACCTATTTATATGTTTATAGGGATGTACCTTCTAAAAGGTATTTTTCATTTACCTGGTATTTACCTGGCTGTGCATGAATGGGGCAGACAGGGCATGTGGCAAGTGGGGTGTTGGCCTGTGGCCACAGCTGCAGGCAGGAGCTGCAGGCCCTGGGGCAGACTCCACTGCTGCTCTCTTACCAGTGGAACTCCATGTCATGGCTGCCTGGTGGAGCTGCCATGGCTGGAAAAGCCAGTGGTGCACGTGGAGATGGCTGCATCACACACCTCTGCCCACAGCATGAGCAAAGACATTCCCAGTCCCAGCAAATGTAAGCCTAAGTCCTTGGATTGCTACTGTTTTCCTGCACTTCATTCACTTGCTCAGGGTTTTATTTTTCTGTCCCCTCCAAATTAATTTTCAAGTCCTGTGGAAATTCTGTATTTTTTTTTCCTGATGTTATCCACTGTATGTAATTTTAAAAATCTTCCATGTGAGTTTACTGGCAAATTTTATCTCTGCATTTTGGAGTAAGCAGGTCAGATCCAAAGCTGAAATGTAAGTAATATACTTTTTCACCTCCTGAAATCCTGATCACTTTTTCATGCAGTTCACCCAGTGTAGAGTTCACATAATGATTGCATTTTGATGAAAGTCTTATTAAAATCTCAGATGGTAACAGACATAAGAGGACTCATAAAAGAAATAAAACCAATCCACAAGGATTTTGTGAAAACCTTTGGTTTCTGATCTAGTTCACTCCTCTTGTGTGCCGAATACTCCCAATTTCACCCAGCACTAGGTTTATAAAATGAGAGTATTTTATTACTTACACATTCCCATTTCTACAGACTGGACTGAATTCAGACCCCTTTGGTGCTATGCCCAAAACAAATGAAAAAAAAAAAACCCAAAACCAAACCAACCAAACATCTCAGTTTGAAGGTAGATTCTGCTTCTTAACTCAGCACTGGGAAACATACGTTACAGAAAAAAAAAAAAAAAGCCACTATAACTAAACCTTTTAATTTTATTCCACATCTTAAAGTTTCTCTTCCAGCTTTGAATAGGTTCAGTCTCAGATAGAGCTGATCTTCTCATTATTGATGGAAACTTTGAAGCTTTATCCCCTGACAGAGAGCTGAAGGTAGAGAGTCTGTAAAATTTTCCACATAGCACAGGAATATAGGGAGCGAAGAATTCAGAAAGGAGACGCAGGGCCTTCCTTATGAACTTGAAATCCTGGCAAGCAGCTCCTTGAAGTTGTAACTGAAAATCAATCTGATATATAATTAAATTCTAGTCATCACATATGCACCAGGCAGTCTCTCCAGCTCTCAGGCAGGGCAGCGCGGGAGCGGGGCCATCGATCCGGGAGCGCGGCTGCCCCATCAGCAGCACTCAGCGGCTCCGCGGGGCTGCCCCGGCGCGCGGCTGGCGGGCGGTGCCGCGCAGCCCCAGACTGCAGGACAAACAGCCGACTCCAGCCGAGGTGTCCAATATTCCCTAATCATTTAAGTGCATTGCACGGCGAGCCCGGACTAGTCCCACAGTCTCCGCGCTGCCATCAGTCTTTCCAATAAATGAGCTTTGAGCAGGCTCCAGAGAGAAGAGGAAAGTAGGCTGATCAATTCTTTCCAATATTAGGTTTTCATTTCAACTTCTGCCCCTCCATGGCTACTTGAATTGGGTGCTCTGTAATTATATTCATCAAGGTCTGTCAACATGAATTGACAGCCCTGGTTTAAGGGCATAGCTCTAGTTTGTTTACTAAGACAGAGTGAGAGACAGCTAGCATTGATTATTCCTTTTAAGAAGAGGAGCTAGAGTGGCTTTTTTCAAATTATTTAGTGTTTCTAAAGCCAAGCTATGCAATTTATACATGGCTCTTGCTGATCTCCCTTTATTCCTGACAAAGAGGAAAATTATCTTGTCTGCTGCTCTAGACATTTTTGATATTAGCATTAATATTAACTGACTTGTATTCCTCTTCAGTGCTACATTATTAATTTGTCTATGTATTTACAATGCGTTCATCGCTGTATGCTTTGAGCCCTGCCAAGGTGTGCATGTTCACACACTGCCAATACAGAAACACTTCCTAACATAGGAGTAAAATAACATCAGTAAATATCACTCTTGTACAGAACAGGAACAAACTATCTAAATGGAAAACTAACCATGTCTGGTAAAACTAATGGAATTCTTCAAAAATGTCAATGAATATCTGGGCAGGGGAACTGATTGACATTATTTATTTGACTTTCCAAAAGAGCCAGTGATAACTCCCTTAAAAAGCCCCCAAGAAGGTAAGCATGAGGCAGGAGAGAAGAAATAGCCCAAATCAAACAGCAGTAAGAGCTGGGCTGAGACCAAACCTGTGAGCCCTGGCTGGCAGATGGGGGTTGCAGGCACTTGCCTGTTAAGACACCTCCCAGTCCTAATTACAGGGCTGGTTTTCATGCTTATAATTTTAACTGTTCCTGCAGAAATTTTCCATGCTGGTGCCTGCCCCAAGCTGGCTTGTCTCTTAAAGAATTGTCCCTTCAAAACCAATCCAGCTCCCTTCACAAGAGAGTTGTGGAAAAAAATGCATTTGCTTCTTGAAAGAACAAGCAAACAAACTCCAGTAACTCTTTGTCTGAGACTCCAGTGCCCCCGTGCTGTGTCTGGACTGTGTGGAAGGAGCAGCAGTGCTGCAGTGGAACCTGGCCCTCCCAGACCTCTGCATCCTCCTCATGCCTGCACCCTGCCTTTCTCCTCCCTGCTCACACTGTCCCACCCTCCAGCATCCCGGCAGCGCTGCTTGCTTGGGGAAGCCTCTGAAAGCAGGAATGTGATTCAGTGCAATGTGGTTGCTACTCAGACAGCTGTGATTCAGTGGAGGGACAAACTTGTCCTGGTGTTGAGCATGACTCTGAAAGCAGGACAGGCCATGGGGTCCAGGCAAGCAGCTGAGTGTGGAGAGAAGAAAAGACTTTGTATGTGTCCCTGGAGACAATGAAAGGATTCAGGAAAGGACAGCAATGGCATACAGAAATTATTTTATTTGGGTGTTCTTCTGCTGTGGGTAGAGCTGCTAAAATGTGTCCTTGGACAGCAGCCAAGCTGGACTTTTGCAGGACATTCCTCTCATATGGGTTGTTGTGTTAATCCTCTGCCTTAGGAGAAGCATGATCTTCCCTCAACTCCTGCACTTTTGCTGTTCCTGTAATAATTTTCCTTCCCCTGCTGAGTTTCCCTGCTCATCTTAGAGGCAGCTCTGTGGGGTTTTTTAGGGATAGGTTAAACCCTGCCTTTAAAGGGACTGGATAGGGATCAATTAAGCTGAGTAGGTAAGAGGGAAAATGTCAGAAAAACAGAGATGGGGAAAGGAGGCCCATTTGGGAGATGCTGTCACTGCAAATCAGGGAGACTGATGCTGTGATGGGGGTCCTGAGAAGCATGGCTGTGGTCAGCAGATGCTCAAGGCGATAGCTGGAGAAAAGGCAGCCTGGAGCAGAAAGGGTCAAGCCCTGGCTCAAGTGGGCTATGGCACATTTCCCTCAAGAAACCAGAGATTGCTCAGTTTCATCATTTGACATCCTCATGCAAAGCACTTCATGCTCAGTGACTTTGCTCTGTCAGGGCTGATGCCTTGCTACTGATGCTTTGATTTCTCAAGCTGCTGGAATCCACATACTGCACACAGCTGTCACTGGGGACTGCACCGGTGTCATGAAGATGCAGCCCAGCTGCTCTATTTATTGCTTTTTCTTGAAGGTCCCTGCTGAAAAATCAGTGTTAAGAAACACAGTGTAAAAATGTTACCTTCAGTACTAAATTAAATGTTTATGATGCATAATTAAGTTTTTTTGCAATGGTCTTTTGGGACATTGAATAGTTCACTGATTTGTGCTGAAGTCAATGAACAGTTTCTGCAAGAAAAAAGCTGAAAGGAAACCTGGCACTATTTCCTTTTGCTAGTTAAATATGAACTTGAAATGAGGCAGGATGTTGCATTTGCCTATACTTTCCTACTTAAATGAAAATAACAAGCATGCACAGGAAGTTTTGATTTGAATTGTACAAAATCATCTTCTGGTGAGGGATAGCCCTATTTTCCTGCTGATAGGCTAAGACTCAGAGTCCAGAGAGAGACTATCTGCTGAATTTGGAGCACCTACCTGAGATGCCAGGACCTTAATCTTTTAGCATTTGACATCAGAGTGTATTCCATTTGTGCAAAACACAGTTTATATTGACTTTGTTCATGACTGAGAGCTTGGGAACTTCAGCAAATCAGATCCTAAATTGCATCAGGCAGCCTGAAGAGGAATAACCCCAATTTCCTCTTCAATGTGTGTGATAGCTCTGAGAGCCTCGGGCTTTCTCTGATCACTGTCCCTGTATTGGGGCATCAGTCCTTAAAAAAATCATAGTCATATTTCTAAACAAAACCCAAGGATCCTGAGGGCTGAATCCTGTGTAGTGCATTTTGCTGCAGTGAGGTTTCCCCATGGGCAGCTGAAATGCCATTCCTTTTCCTTCTTATTAAGACAATGAATAGCACTTGGGTTTGTGTAGGCTGCCTGAAAGGAAATGTGCAGAGAACTAGGATTTGTATCTTGACCCTTCCCAGAAAATTCAAGTCCTCAGAACCCGAGGGCTGTGGAAATACCAAACAAAAAGAGCTGTAAAATTGTTTTCCTTTAAAAGGAATAGAAGACTGGAAGCAAACCCTCTTGAGCATCCTGTACAGCTTTCTTATGTGCTCACTAGAAACAGGTCTTTCCTTTATTATATTTTCAAATGAGATTTTGTGTAACTTCTTTGAGTTGGTTGCGACTGCTGTTTAACATGCTTGGATAGGACTCCTGCAGGGGGAGTGTGACTTTTTGACCTCCAATATGAACATAGAATCATAGAATGATTTGGCTTGAGTGGGACCTTTAAAGGTTATTTAGTCCAGCCCCTGAACATTTTGAGTAGAGTCTTTTGGATTAAGTGATACCCATGGATAAGGTTAGACTGGAAACTCTGCACTAGAAAGAGCCAGCTCTTGGTCCTGTGCTTGCTGTGCCCCATTTCAGTACAGGGCCCACCCTTCCGTGTTTGAAGTCATGTCCATAGCCCTGTGGTTGTCCCATTCTGCAGTCCAGGAAAACAGTACACCAGCAGCTCCTTAGAGTGCACTTCACCAGCACAGGTCTCTGGCCAGGTATCTCCTCCCTTTTGATGCTTTTTTTCATTGCTAGCTGTTTCTCTTTCTACAGAGTATTATTTTCTCATGACAGAAACCAGACCTTTTTGAAATTTGCTATCAAGTCTTGGCTCTCCTTAAAAAGCTTAAGCAATAAAATCATGGAACCTGGTGCTTTTCCTTTTCTAGTGAATGGGCACAGAATATAAATTACCTCTCTCAAATTCCTCTGCCTGGCTCAGTCAGTTTTGGTTCTGATGAACTCTAAACCTCTGGATTTGAATAGGGATTTATATGGGAATTGTTCCAGGTTTTAGTGTAGCTGTTTGTGCCCTCCCCCAGCACCATTTCTGTTTGCTTCAACTTCACTTGAGTCATTTGTTTGCCAGTCACTTTCTCCACTCCTGGAAAGGCATTAGAATTGATTTCTGTAAGTATTTTAAATACTTCTGCTAGTCCCTGTAGGGCTGTCTCGGATCTGCATAGGCTGCTGTCAGTTGGGATGATACTGGAAGATGCTGCATTTGTACCAAGGAAGAAATCCCCCTTCTCACATCCTTCTGTTTCTCATTTCTTCTCTGGGCTTCTAAGCAGAAAATTTTCCTCATCCTTTGAAATAAATAGTCAGTGGAAATAAATATGAAATCTGGGCTCCATGGAAATCAATAGCAAAAAGCCTGCTTGACTTCAAAGGGCTGACCTAGATGGTTAATGGCACTAATTTAATGCTGCACACAGGGTAAAATCCACTTGTGAACCATGTACTGTACCTGAGGAGCCAGGGTTATAATGTGACAGTGTTACTAGCTGGTTTAGTTGAAACAGAACCTAATTTTTCTCATGACTTGGAAAATTGTGGACATTGTCATCTTTTTTCTATAAGTAAGCTAATCTTTTTATTGATATAGTGCACACCAAGCGCTGCAGTGATTTGCGATGTGGGAAGGTCTTTTGTTGCAATTTCAGCAGGGACCTGAAAGCAGCTTTAATGGCAGAAATGGAAAAACCAGTTACACACGCCAAATCATTATTCTGAGAGTTCCTCCAAATGATATGAAGGAGTATAAGCCCTAAAATACAAAGAGATTGTGGAAAATCTGTAGGCAGCATGTGAATCACTTTGTCATGCTTCTTTATGGCACACATGGCACCACACACTTTATTTAAGCCAGCGCCCTGCAGATCAAATCCATTTGGAAGAAAGGCGATCGGTTCTGTGGAGCTGCTGGAAATGAAAAAAATAGGTGTGAGAGACATGCCTGCAGTTGTCTGTGAAAATGTCAGGGCAAAACAGGGGTATTAGAAAGACTTCAGAACCTGGATGTGAGGTTTTAGCTTTTGTCCTAACTGGACTTGGAAAGGTATTTCTGTAGTTTCAAGTTAACCAGTTCAAAGCCTTATTGCTTTGGGCCACATTTGCACAATGGAATTAAAAACACATATTTGAGGAAAATTGAAATCAAGCAGTTAATTACTAAGTTTCAGGACTTTTTTTCTTCTAAAAGAGGAAAAAAATAAGAAATAAGATCTGGGTGGTAAAGCTACTCATTGAAACATTTTTGACATTCAGTCAAGTGTCTTAAGTAATCCAACAAACTGGTGGGATTTGAAATTGCTTTTGTTCTTGTTAAGGCATTGTTCATCCCTGCCTGCGTAGTCCTGTCTGCCCCACTTCTCTCTTCATAACAGCCCTGGTTTGTGCATGGCAGAGGAGTGCAGGAGAAGCCATGGAAAGGCCCATATGGCTTTCCTGCTGGAACATGCCTGCACCCCACCCAGATAGAAGTATGTCTCAGCCAACTTACTAGCCAAGTTAGAATAGGCAGGTGGTAATGTCCGTCTTTAGGTGCATTTCACTGGTTTTGCTGCCTGAAAAGTGAAATAATTGCTGTAATGCTATTTACTGCCTTACATTAGCAGCCCAAAGGCACCAGCTCCTCAGTATGGCCATACTGGGAAATCCATCTCACAGCTGCCCTGAGTTTATTGTCACTTTGTTACTCATTCAGACTACTGGGATATTAGGCTGGGCTTTGTAATAACTCCATCTTTGGGCCATGGTCGTGGGATTTACCAGCAATTACGTTCTGTCCTTGGTCAGCAGTCACACCACGTGCACAGAGGTTTCAATCTCCCACCCTGCACAGGATGTTTCTTCGAAGGTTGCTTCCTATCACAACTCCTGCTGTACCAGGCTGGGGATGGGAAGGCTTCTCCCTTACTACTGCCTTTCCTGCCACCAGTGAGGGGACCATGTGAAGGTCTCCAAAATCAGAATGGATTGTGCTAACCTTGGGAAACTGCAGATTTTTCAAGTCAGAGTTTTGAATTAATTTTTTTCTGCCACTACGGCATCTAAGAATCTCAAAGTATTTTATTCAAAAGTCACACTTGACAGTTCTCTGTACGTAATTTATTGTCCATGTGCACTTTTCATTCTAAAATCATCCTATTTTTAAAAAAAACTTTCTGCAGGAAAGGCAATATCCAAATAAAATATTAAGTATGTGTGCTATGGTAATGAATACTTTGTATAATCAATTATAGCCTAACACAATTCAGATAATTTATATGATTTTCATATAGTGCTGTGGGTGCCACAGATACTATCTGACTATCTGGTGAGAGACTCATTATAACATGGTGTGTAGCAATTGTGCAAGTTATATTGCAAAACGGAGAAAAAAAAATGAAGTTCTGGCAAAACAGATCTCTTAACTTCCTAAACTTTACACTTACAAGTATTTGTTATGTAATCCAAGATCATTATGAATTTGAGCATAGCAGCATCATGGAAACATTTTGAAAAACTTGTTGAATTAGATCTCAGCTGTAATTCTTACAATATGATAGTGGATAAATCCAAATTGTGGATTTATCATCATCATTTAACATCCTTCTCCCTTTTAAATACAAAGGAACTGTCTTCTTAAAACTGTGATCTGATTGTCTGGACACCGAGATAAAGTCTTAGTTTATGTGACTACTTCATTTATACCTACATGTGTTTAGCTAAGTTTTTATGAAGGACTTCTCTATATTTTTCTACATCCTATGTAGAAAAGTGTAATATGACTTCTCTATATTTTTCTACATCCCAAAGTACAACAACAACATCCAAAGAATAGTTTCTTCTGTTCTGAGCATGGAGAGATTCTTTCCCCAGCCAGTTTTGGACTCTGACAGCACAGAAGTTCACACGAACAGCTTTATGTGGACAGGCAATTGTTGGACTGTTATTGTTGCAAGCTAGCAAACAGTGTAATAATATGTATTACATGACATTTCATTAAAAGTCTCATTTTTTAATGACCTGTGTGGGAGCAAAGAAGTGATCCTCCTTTCCACATGTGGCACTTTGACCTGCCCAGTCTGCAGCACTTGCCCTGTGTGCATCCCCTAAAGAGCAGCTTTGCAGGGGTAGTAGTTGTGTGGCCATATTTTCCCTGTTCATATTGCTTTCCTGTCTGTAGTCCTATGAGAAATCCTTTAAAACCTTTAAACTAGAGGTTCAGTGGGAAAACCCTGCAATTCAGCCACACATGCACCCAAATGCTGCTGCTTGTATTTTTTGATGAGTGCTATTGTCTGTTCTTCCATTTAAAACTGAACCAAACATTTAATCTGTGATCACAGAACGTACCTGATGCAACCACAGCAATGGTAAAGTGATGTGTGGAAACTATTTAAAGTATTTAAGCATAATTTCATGACATTTAGCAACTGGGAACAACAAAAACCTCTTGTGATCTGTGTATGCTTTCCAGAACATGTCCCCAGCTGGCAAAATGCCATTTCACTACTTGCCTTGCCCCACTCCCCAGCTCTTGTCCCTTCCTCTGTTCAGTGGAACATCAGGCAAGGATTTGCAGCTTTCAAGAGTTTCTGCATCTACAAAGGGTCTTTTTAAGACCAGGCAGGTTGCAAAAGGAAGACACAGAAATTAACCTAATTTTCTCTACCTTTCTGAAGCTAATAATAGGGTTGGGTTTTTTTTTTTTTTAATGTCTTTAAATCACTGAGTTTCATCAACAGCAAATAATAAGGGATGTCTTGTTTCCATTAGGGTTAATATCACAATTTTGCCTGATTATTCTCAGTACATAACTCAGTGGAAACAATGCATGTTTTGTAATAAAGCTTCTACCAGAAATCTTGGATGTTTTACAAGAAGGAAACATTGGCTAAGTCTGTAACATTAAAATGTGGTCTATGATTCCCATATAGATGTATAGTATTAATACATGCTGCCATGCCAAAAAGTTGCTGGTATACCACATCCAGAATGGGATGGATGAGAGAAACGTATTTTTCTACTGCCTTTCCATGCCTTTTTTTTTTCTAAGTGAGGGATGTAGTACAATATACTCATGTAATAATATACTTAAAATCACTTATGCTCAAATGAAGCAAAAGACTCCAAAGCATTCACTGCCTCCAAAACTATGCTCTTATGGTTTCAATTAAAAGGAAATTATTTGCTTTGTGAAACTTTTCCTGGATCTTTAATTCTTCCTCATTGTCTGAATACAGCTCTAAAAAGCTTCTGTACTTGAAGTCACTAATCAGATTTCAGTTGGCAACAATCATATGTCATGTCATATCATGTCACACAAATATTAGTTATTCAGTCCAGTCTGCAATAATGAAGGTTTCATATCATCTTGTTCCTGGCCTATCTAAAACACAGTTTAGGCTCTCTGCTGCCCAAGGGTATTTTCAGATTTTCGGATGATTTTTTTCTGGTACTTCCTGATGAAGTGACAGTTTAATTTTTCAAATCATAGCATTGATTACATTAGTTTTGTGCCATGCATAGGCTACTGATTCTTTCCTCAGGAAATGAGTATAAAAGCAAGCAGCAATGGCCAACTAGTCATTAATTGCAAACTTTCCTTTATTCCTTAAATGTCTAGAATAGTAAGTTCTTTCAAAACAGAGTATGAAAGGAAACTACATCCAACCCAAAATGCAGAGTGCACATACATCACTGTGCCCACATCCCTGCTGTGTGGCTGTGGTTTCTGCGGTTGGTTTCACATGGAGCAGACACAATGTGCTCCAGCTGCTGGGCCCAGAGGCTCCACCTTCTGTTTGCTCTCTGGCTTTCTTCTCAAGAGCTCAGTCTACCATTCCTTCATCTTCTATTATTTTTCTGTGCATTGGTAGCAGCCGTGACGATCCAGGGCACTGCATCAGCAGCTTGTGGGAACTGGGTACTTCCTGTATCATCCCCAAAAGCTGCCAGGCACCACCATTCCTGAGCTGCAGCTTCATGCTGAAGTGAGCACTTGTCCCTTCCATGGCTCAGAGTGACTTATTGCCTCTGCTTTCAGAGAGGTTCATGCCACACAGAGAACAGCCTCCTCCTGCCTTACACCATGTTCCTACTGAGTGTGGAAATGTCTTCTTGACTTTTTCACATGTCAGTGCTTTCTGCAACTCCACATAAAGAAATGAATTGTTGCTTATTGGTATGGCAATGTGCAGTTCTGAGTGTCAGCTAAGCAGCTGAGTACAAGAGGGACAGTTTTGTTCGAAGTGCCAGGCAGGGACAGATGTGTATCTTGTCAACTTCTCACTTTACCTTGTGACATTTCGTTGCTAATTGGTATTGTGACAATGAGGGAACTGCTTCCAAAGGAGTCTATTACTTAGTCCAAAATGGCTAATAAAAATGTCCTATGAATTGAAATGTAGTTCAGTTTGAAAGGAAATTATATCTCTCCGGAGACTATTAAATGGTTTGGGAAAAAGTGTTCCACTGTTCTCTTTGTTGCAATGATCTATGCTGGAAAAAATCTTTATTACAACTGGTTGACTTAAAAGACATACTGGTTCAAATATATTGATGGGAGAATAAATGAAGAACAAGTTCTTGTGAATGCTGCTAAATTAAAATCAATGAACTGTAGGCACTCAAGGCAAACAAGTCTTCATCTACTCAACATTTCCTTGGGCATTTTGCTGGCCGATTTTATAGCCATCGGCAAATGAAAAACTTTCTTTTCCTACAGGCTAGTTGTTATTGCTTTGTGTTGTTGTGACCCATAATATTTTGCTGGCTTCTGTTTTATTTCTTTTTAATCCACTGTCATATTTAGTTACATCAGTCTTAGAAATCTTTCCAAGAGCAGAGAGACCATCAAGAACATCTGGTTTATCTCTGTATTTTCCCTAGGTTTGATGTCTTCAGCACGATAGTTTATGAGTGTTTTTCCACCTTCATTAGTCAGACCACTTTATGAAGCTGGGTAAACAACATTATCTCCACTTACCAGCTGGAAACAGTGATGCATAAAGAGAATGAGTGACTTCTCGAGGCAACTCGGGAACAGTGAGTTCAATAATGAGTCACTGCTGAGGTACCCAAATGGTCTGGTCTCCTAATGCCCACCCAAGTCTGATCTGCCATGGTGTGGCTCCTACATCCGTGGGAGAAGTGAAGCCAGAGACTCATGCAGCACTGCTTTGTTCCTTTGGGTCTGCTGGACACGGGTGTTATGGGTGAGGAAAAATACTGCCAGACTTCCGAAAAGAATAATAACAATAATAATAATAATAAAAGAAGTGTTTGGTAAAGTGTTCCCCAAAAATATTTACTGAATATTATCAACAAAACTTTTGATGTGAGAACTGAAGGCAGTTCAGCTGCAGTTCAGCAGAGAGTCTCCAGCTGGGTTTGGCTGAGACAGCCTCATCTCAGCAGCCATCCAGCTGTGTCACTGTCTTGCCAAGACTTGGGGCATTGCACCAACTCAGCTATTTCTAAGTTAGATTGATGCCATATCTGAAGATGAGCAAGACTGACATCTAAACTCCCAGGACGTGTCAATGCAAAAAATATTCACAATGGGTGAGCTGTGGTGGTTCTGAGAGATACAGACTGTGCATAGACTCAATCCTTTATTCCTAATTATAAGGGAATCCCCAAAAAGAGGAGATATGGGTTGGTTTTATACTTCTCCAAAAGCTAAGGAAATCTACATTTTCCATCCCCTCAACTTGGACTAATGATTTCATAGCTTGTCAGTAACCTTTAAATAAGATTAACCTCTGGCCTATGAAGTTTCTTGTGGTTCCTCTCCAGCAGAAGATCTGGTCTCTACTTGCTCTGTTGTAATCTTTCTTGAAGCATCTGCAGCTTGCCATAGTCAGAGGCCTGAAATTGGAGTAAGATAGACATTTGGCCTGTCCTGGCAATAAAATAAAATTTAAATTTTTGTTAACTTCCATGCTTATGCACATAGAAAGACAGAACAGAGAATAAGTCCTATGGTACACTTTTGGAACACTGTATCATGTGTTATTGCCCCAAATTTGTTAAAATCAATAAATCCTATCTGAAATACAGAGCAGTGAATAGCCTGGATTTGCTATTTGCTTAGGCTATGATGAAGAAATGGAAGCACAGCATCCTTTGATGTGAATTTCATTCCTAGAATTAAAATTTCCTGTTTTTCTCTGTTGGTGGTTCTTTTGATCTCTTGAATTGTTAAAAGCTGTCTCATTTTAGGGTGATACAGTTTAACTGAAATACTTAACTGTCACTCTTGAAAATCTTAATATCAAGAATTATCTGAACCATTGCGGGTGCCCTGTCAAGACTCCCCCTGCACAGACCACAGCCAGTAAAATGAGGGCAGGGATTCTTCTTACAAAGGGTTTTGGACAGAGAAATATCTGGTTTCTTATGAACACGAAAAGCATGTTCAGTATTTGTTGCTAAAGCACCAAAGAAGCAAGCTTGTTTTTGAAGGGCATTGCTGCTGCTTGTGTAAGAAAACACCACAGTTCTGTGTTTAGTGGAAATGTGCTTGGACTGCCCTGAGTGTCCGGGGTGCCTGCTGCTGGGCTCCGAATGGCAGTCCTCTTCCACAACTGCTGCAGCAGCACCACTCTGTGTGGATGAATGAATTATAAAAGCTGTGACTCCAGTATGGAGATTTTATATGACGGCATACAACTGGTTTAAAGTCCACTGCAGCTACTGTCACACAGAGCCAGCTTTCTGGCTCCCTCCTCTAGGCCCAAGGCTTTGGTTTGTAGTAGGCATCCATTTTATCCCCAGTGATTTGTGAGCCCATGTAAGCACCCATGACATACAACAGAGCCCTCAGTGTGAAAAAGCTTTTTGTTTTCTTCTCCTCATCTTCACTGAGCATCTGTTTGGCTGCTGCTTGATAAGATGAAATTAAATTAATGAAATTTAATGTCTTGGATGCAGGAACAAAATACACAATTGTGAAGCCTCTGATAAAAATTATATCATGCTATATGCAATCCGGGTTTAATACATGTGAAATTATTTCTGCAAGAGTCAAATGATGTCATTCAAGATTATATTTTAATGCCATACAAGGTCTTTGCCCTGAGAGTGTCTAACTGGTAAAATCCCAGATGGGGTCCTCTCTGTCTGTTGCTTATTCTCACAAGACTATCATGAGAGCCATTCAGAGAGATGTCTTTTCTCTTTCAGACTAAAGCATCATGAATAAGCAGTGGAATCTTACTATCAGATCCCTGAAATCCAGCTAGTATCATCTTTCTGTTTCCTTTTCATCAGTAATCTAACTGACAAGGTACCAGTTTTAGAAGAAGACCTATGGAGGAAACAGATACACTGATTTTGCATTCTGTTGCTTGTTTATCCTGTGTGTAAAGAGGGTCTGCATTTTTTGTTTGGTGGTTTTGGTGGTTTTTTTTTAATACCTTGTCAAATCTCCCTGCATGGTTTCATTGGACGATTTGTTGGTGTGACAGAGGAGAAGCTTTTACTGGCACCCTTCTGACGTTCCTTTTCAGGCCATTAGATAGATATCATCTACAGTGGGATTAGGCTGTGCTTGAGGGCCTGGAAGAGCTAAGGTTCTTTTGGGGAACTTGAATTTGAAAACAAAAATATCACAAAAGCCAAAACATTAATTCCATTTCCCTTTTACATGAACATCTGGAATGGTGAATATAAAACCATAAGCCCCCAGTATCATAAAGCCTCCTGAAATAACAGGTGGACAACAGATAGCTCGTGGCATTTGAACACGGCCTCCCCAGCCCACAGAGGGGGAAACAGCAAGAGAGGAGGAGGGATGAGTGGAAGGGCTGTATCAGGACAGGGCACAGCCTGCAGTGTTTGGGGATCTCACACTGCAGTTACACACACGATTTCTCTGAGGTCAAAGCTGTTTAAAAATCGCTGCTCTGAACTGCCTCCCTTCCTGCCTACACTGCTTTCTCCTTTGTGCCATTACTCTGCTTGTGGTGCTTTTTCATTTCAACCAGGTATGAAAACCATGCATTAGAGGCAAAAGTAACCTCCACAAGCCCACAACTTTTGCTTGAAAAGTTTCTTAAACTTGCATTATGGCATGGTTTAACAAACAGTTGCACTGGTGTAAGTAAAAAGATGCTGAAATATAGTACATGGACAGAAATAACAGTCTGGGGGCAAGAGCTCCTTAACCTTAGTGAAAACAAGCTTTGCTCTTAAGGAGAATGCTCTCCTAACTACAGCCTGGGGCTGTGCTCTGACAACCAGGCAGCTGTGGGAAATGCTTTTGCAACTAATGCCTCCTTTATTGTTTAAAATGTTGCTGTTCCCAGTCCCTTCTGTATTAACAACAAAAAATGAAGTGTGGATATGGTTTGTAAAACCTGTGCAAACCGTGGTTCAAAAAGTTCTGGAAAACAATTATTTTCATTAGTCTTTTTAGCAGCCTCTTTGCTTCCAGGGGCGTGGTAGGAGAGCTGAAAAATGGAGGAAGGACCTGCAGTGGGACTACACCACCTTACCCTGAAATGTTTTCAACTTCTATAGTAGCTTGAAGTGATCTCAGATGTGTGAGATTCCCTTCCCATTCAGCGGGATGCAAACTCACAGGTTAGGTGAGAGCCCTTCCCATGCTGTTATTGGACCAGGGTCTTGGCGAGGCTTTCCAAAGCTCTGCTGCAGCCCTGTGCTGACTCCTTGTCCCACAGGGAATGTGACCAGTGGCAGAGACACTGTTGTGCTCACCTTGCCTTATATCAATGGCACGGGAGGAAGACAAGCAGGGAAGGAGGTCAGTCAGGCAATATCCCTGCTGGCATCCCTATTTTTTTGGCTAGGGGGTGCTTGGTCAGACAATTGAGTACCTGCACATCTTCACTGAAAGGGACCCATTTCAGGGTTCCCATTTCAGCCTGGCTTTTGCTGACTCTAGGACATGAAAAAGAAGCTCCCGTAACACTGGTGATTCCAACGACTGCAAGAGTCTTTGCATTTGAGATAATGCTTTGCTCACTAGGTTCAAAAATCTGCTTTCCTAAATTAATCTTTCCTCAAGCTACAAGAACTTGGGCACATGGACCATGTCTGCTTTTGCATTTGTAAATTTCTTAATATACATGGAGCTGATGCTTTGCCACAAATGCAATGGATGCAACAGTGAAAAAGAACCCCAGGGCTTGTCATCCTGATATTACTGAATTGCAGCTCTGGGCACTGCCTCAATACAGGCTGCAAAATGTTATTCAGCCACTTCAGTATGAAGTACTTCCCCTACCACCCATTAATATCTCTCAGCAGGTTCCTGAGAGTAAGATTATAAACTGAATATATGGAGCAATCCCATGTGTGTGCTGCTCCAGGATAACCCTAATCCTTCCTGAAGAACTTGGAGTATTTTTCCTCTCATTTCTCTCCTGTGCCCATCCTGACAAGCTTGCAGCAGTTCTTGTGTGAAGTGATTTTAAAAAAATCAGATGTCTCAAAAATCTAGAGACTGCAAACAAAAAGCTAATCAGAACTGTTCAGTCCTCATGTAGTATTACTCTAAGAAGGGTTATTTAGGTGCCTTACTGTGCTTTTGCATATCTTTCTGATTTTAGTCTATGTTATAATGCTTAGTAACAAGTTCCTAGATTTGAATTGCCTGTCTGGGACTAACATAATATTTCTGTAGCATTTTACCCTTAAGCTGTGATACAACCTCAGAATTAAGATCAGGTTAATACAGGTTTGAAGAGTGGAGTGCCTTTCAGACTATCCACATCGGGTGCAGGAGGGGCTCCAAACTGTGATATCCCGTTGTTCCAATGGAAGTCACTTGTGGGGAAAGCCCACACAGTTACTATCTCCTGGGCAGTTTGAACAACTATGCTGCCATAGCCTGTGAAGTAGATCACGAATATATTATAGCATATAATTTAAAATAATGAAGTAGAGAGAAAACTGGTAGCTGTGATTCACTTTTAATCTTACTGCTGACATGGGAGAAATTAGGTTGTGATTCTGGCTGTTTGCGATGGTGAAAGCAGTCTAAGAAGATAAATCAAAGACAATTTGAGGGATTGTGAGTGCAATGGATCAAAACAAAGCAATTCTCTTCTTTCCCCATCTCCCTCTTTGCCCTCTTTGAGCCTGATGTAAGTTGCCCCTAGCAATTATTTTTTAAAAAGGATAGTCATGCTTAGTAGGATGGTCTTCTTCTAAACTAATGCCAGTGCATTGGTAATAGCAGCAAGGAAACAGACCAAACACTAAAAAATCTGTTCTTTGTTTTCTGTGGGAAGAAATTAAGATCTGATGGTAAGGACTTTTCTTAAGCAGCAGCAAGTAAATTGTTTCAAAGCCATGTATATTCCAGCTCTGTGTATAGTTATATTCTGTGATAGGCTAAATAATCTGCACTGGAAGCAATGGGAATTGGATTATAATCTTCAAGGATTTTGCTGATGTATGGCTTGAAATAGATGAATAAGAGCCACTACTGAATTGTAATAAAGGGACTGAATGTGTAACTCTGTCCCCCAAAGATGTGGGATGATGACTGGAGGTGACTCAGTTCTGCAGGACTCGAGTTCTTGGAGCCCTGGAAGCCACTTAATTCATGCTGAACATACAGTGAGGGCTGCCCTTCAGCCCAAGTCCTGCAAGCCTTGGTCACCTACAGACACTGATGTAAAGAGCTGTGAACACCAGTAGCCTGGAAGGAGGCGAAGGTCTGCCTGGCTGGCAGGAAGATGGATGAGCTCGTGGTCGGGTGCATGCTGGGGCTCCCAGCAGAGGAGCTTGAATGGGCTCTAACACTGCTACTGCTTTCCCAGCAGGACAGACTGTTCCTGCTTTCAAGAGTTTAGAAGCAGGTTTTTATAGGAATTTGAGCTTTACCCTTTTCCTCCAGAGGAATTAAGCTCTTTTAGCATTCTCTAAGAAAAAAGAGGGAATAAACACAACTATTTGAGAAATCAGATTTCTGTGCTTTCCTTGCAGCTCCCTTCTGCAGTGAAGGGCTGAAGTGATATGGGAGGGAAGGGCTCTCACAGCCAGTTGCTGGTGCTCAGGTGTTGTGATACGCTCCTGTAGAGTTAATTCCTTAACAAGATATGTTGTAGTAAATGCATTACATACCTGCTCTGACATGTTCCTGCAGAAAATATTCTAGTCACCAGCAACTGACCCCATGTGAATTAAAAGGCTTATTTATTAGGAAATCAGATGAAAGGTAGCTTTATGCAAGCCAGCTAGAGTTGTGAAAGGAAGCCACATTCTAGATGAAAGGGAACACTTAGTCCAAAGTAAAATATGTACTGTGTTTGGTCACATCCCTGGCATGACAGAGGATGGCTTCCTACCCACAAATGATGATATTGTCTTCAGATAATTGCTCCCTTATCAGATAAATCACTGAATTTCTTGTTAAAAAATGAGTATATTCTTCTTGAGGATTGCTGTGGTGTCAGTCCATGATGTGTGGGTGGAGACAGAGCCCTGCCACGACGCCAACGAACCCAGCCAGCTCTGTTGGGATACGTGGCTTAGCGCTTCCCAACAGTTTCCTTTTGTTTGCTTTCACAGCCGTTTCAGGGAGCACTGAAAAAGTCCACTAACCCCAGTGTCTCTTGCTTATTCCTGCTGTGACACTGGGAGCTGCATGTCCTGGTGCTGCCAGCTCCCCCCTGCACCAGGTGAGGAGAAATCACGGCCTCGTTGGAAACTGCTCAAGTTTGTTTGGATAAACATTTGTGTCTCCGTGTCACACATTTGTATGGGTGCATAAGTCAGAAAGGGGAGATCTGAAGCTCTTACAGAATCCAGCAGCCATGTCTGAAAAGTACAAGTGCATACTTCTGGATATTTGGGAAAGCTTTGCTGTTGAACCTCATAGATGTGCACATATGATGGACACCTACAACACTCTGTGGCCCACATGGTGTCACTCAGTCTGCAACATCAGAACTTCAGGAAGTACCCCACAAGGATGAGAAATGGGAGCTCAGGGTCATTTCTACTATCTGCCAGCAAAAACTCTTCTACATCCAGAGGCAAGGCTGCAAGTGTATTTCTGCTGTGTATGGCTCATTTCCAAAAGAAAATTAAAGATCAGATGAGAACTGTGTTCTTTGAAACTTCCCCTGAAGTGGACGCTGGCATAGGTGACACTGAGTGGTGAGGAAGTGGCCTGTAAGGGAGGGTGTGCTGAGCACAGCCAGCTACTCCAGACTAATGTTTCACCCATGTCCCCAGAGCATGATTTCAATGAAAAAGTGCTGATCCTTATATACATAAGGATCAAAATCTCCCAGCACTTAATGGGAAAGTGATTTTATAGAGACCTGGTTGGCCAGGCTGGTGCTGCAGCTGTGTCTCTAGCATGCTCTCATTCAGATGGTCTCTGTGGCTTTTATCACTTTAAGCAGAGTAATACTTCCACAAAAGAATGTTTCTGCAAGCAGTAGTGTGTAGTATCAATGAATTAGCAACTTCCTGGATTTTGCTTTGGTTTTAGATAATTAGCAAGCACACAGGCAAAATTATTCCACTCTCTGACTAATAGTCAATTCACTCAGTTGCAGGATGTATGATCAGTAATTTTATTTTTAAATAAATAACTTAATAAATGTAGATTGATGGTTTTTATTTTGTCAATTTTCCTCAAGAAAGAGTCAGTGAACTACTGCTGATGGTTGGCTGTTTCCCTGGAGAGATTTCAACACATCTTGTGTCCTCTTTTTCATACCAAGTGCCAAGTGTACAAGCATCTTATCAGATTAATTCTGGTGTGAGGCTTTACAACTATTGCTATGACCATTTACTCTAAGCACTGATGGGGAATTTAAAAAAAAATTTTATGTGATGAAGCTCATATGCAAGAATTTAGACAGAGAAAATATAATGATGAACTTATTCATATTCGACTAATGTCACTGATTAAAATTGAATTAGTCCTCATTTACACCAGCCTGAACTGAATGAAGTTAATAATGCTCATTTCCATTCAAGGAAATACTGTGGTAACATGCTTAATCAGTGCAACTAATGGAGAGAAGGTAATTTCTTTCTTATTGGTTCCAACTTTGCCTATCATGAATGGTATGGTAATTCCTCTTTGTGCTGCAAATGAGCTGTCAGCTTTTCTAGCCTCTGCAGTAACTTTCAACACTGATTATATTCGAGATCAGCTGCTCATTTTGACTTTTAACACTTAGCATTTGTATGAGAACTGCCATAAACTACTGAGATCTAATGCCCTTAATGATCATAAAAGAACTAGTAATTCAAGTCTTGTTTTTTAAATAAAATTTTTATCCTACCAGTTGTTTTCAGGGATGACTGTAGCTGGAGAACATTATCTCATTTTGAATTTCTCATTTAAACAACAAAAAAAGATTTTTCATTGACAAACATTGTAAATCTTTGGATATCTGCTTTGTGCCCTTAATAAGGGACAGCTTATTGCAATTGTCCTAGTCTGTAGGTAGAGGACAGGATGTTGCCCACATAAACTTAAAAAATCCAACTTTGCAACCCTTAAATCAAAAGAAGTCTCCATGCTTTTTCAGAGCAGCAGCTAAAACATCTTCAGGCATAATTTATGCTGCTGACAGCCGTTGCATATATAACACCAGGAAGTCTGGTTTTAATTCTTGTAATATTCCTGGGGAGGTGGGTGGCTTAGTTAATAAACTTGATCTTTCACCTTCGTAATCAGATGGAGTTCCCTTGTTGCAACATGCCTGTCTTTAATTTGGATGCTTGTTTACTTACAGAGGTTACTTGCTGACCTGCAAGGACCAGAGATTGATGTCTAACACACATCCCCAAGTCTGCAGGCAGATGTGCAGTGAAAGGAGCACAGAAGTGGTCATCTGCCCTGGGGAGAATGCCAGAGGGGCATCCTCTGGTGGCCAAGAGGGCTGTGGGCATGGGTAGAGGGGGGGAAACCATTGCTTCTGCAGGTTACTGTGGTAAGGAGACATTCCTGAGGTGTTTAAGGCTGGAGGTACATATCCTGTCCTGTGCTGCCGTGGTTGGTCTGCTCAGGGTGCTGCCAGCACCCACCTGCTCCAAAGGGAGCAGTCAGGCTGGGATGTCAGCAAGATGGCTGCTCCTCCAAAGGCAGGGCCATCAGGGACACCACTCCTTGTTCAGGGCCATCAGAAACACTTCCAGACAAAAAAATTCAGCATTTACTGAGCATGACCCTTGCAAGATAGAGGTCATCAAAAGCAGGTATATTTTAAAGTGACTGACTCCCAAGTGCTAGCTCAAGCCCCAGCCTCAGCACTACTACAAACAGGAAACAAAGCTCTTCAGTAACAGAGAATATTCTGCCTTGGTGTCCACACACACATGGTCACTTCCCAGCTGTCATGTCCCTGAGGCATTCAGGTTCCTTCATGCCTTAGATTCCCTAGCTGTCACTTAGATATCCATCACAAAACACCAGAAATCGGTCCCTGAAATAAAGGACAGCATCAGATTTTTACTCCTATTAACTCAAGACACTTCAGTGTACTTGTTGGTTTGTGTATATAAAAAGAGGCTCCCAGAGGAGAGCCACTAAGGTGATCACAGGGCTGGAGCACCTCTCTGATGAAGATAGGCTGTGAAAGTTGAGGCTGTTCAGCCTGGAGAAGAGAAGGCTCTGGGAAGATCTTATAGCAGCCTTCCTGTGCATAAGGGTGGCCTATAGAATGCTGGAGAGGGGCATAAGACAAGGTCATATAGTGACAGGACAAGGGGGAATGGCCTTAAGCTAAAGGAGGGTAGGTTTAGACCAGCTATTGCAAAGAAATTCTTTACTGTGAGAGTGGGGAAACACTGGAACAGGTTGCCCAGCGAGGCTGTGAATTCCCCATTCCCAGAATAGTTCAAGACCGGACTGGATGGGACTGTGAGCAACCTGGGCAAGTGGAAAGTTCCCTCGCCTTGGCAAGGGGTTTGGAGATAGGTGATCTTTAATGTCACTTCCAACCCAAACCATTCACTTTGTCAAGGGCTGAAAAAGGCATAGAGCTCCCCAAGCAGCAGAATTATTTTAATTTTTAGGCCCTGGAAAATATTACAATAATTATGACTTGAAATGCAGTGTTTTGTGGATCACTAGGCTAATATCTGAGAGTGCTAGACAGGAACCTAGCCTACCAACAAGTGTCTGCTTATTGAACTTTCCGTGCTCTGCCTGATACACCAAGAAAAGCCTGTCTGTCTGCTTTAGATTTTGAAACCCTAGACCTAAGCCTAACCTCAAATGTACCTGGGTAGCAGTTCAAACAGGAAGAGATCTTCTGCTTGACAGGCTATATTCATCTCACTTCCCATCTCCCTGGCTGGCCACTGCTGGATGATGCAGTAATGATGTCCTAAAATTCCTTCAGCTCTGGACTCCTAAACAGCTTCAACCTCAAATGTACTCAGGGGACCAACCACTTCAGTAAATCGTACGAGTGCCCCACTAAAAGCAGCTCTCTGCCAGCCTTTCTGGGCTCTGCAGGTTGTGACAAGAATAACCAGTCTGGCTGCTTTTGCTTCTCTGACTTAACTGATTTCAGGAGTGGGATGGCCCCATGGGCTACATATCACTTTAGGGGTCAATTTCTCATTATAGACATTTATGCACTTAAAAACATTTTTACTGAGACATGCTGTAAAGCCTGGGCAATAAACCATGGGGGTTGAAGGCTGTTGTGTCCTGCTATGTAATTGCATTTCACAACACATTTCAGGTTAGAGGTAGCAAAAAATGAAGCAGCCAAACAAGTTATGCTACCTGTATCCTGCACAGATCGTAAAGAGAGGGGGAGGATTCATACTAAAGGGAACTGGGTCTTCTAATGTAGTTTATGGTCCCCTGGGAAGTTATGATGTTAGGGATTAGATTACAGTTAGGGATATGGGGATTTAAAGCATCTAGACAGTGTTTTTACGGAGGGCACAGAGAGTAAGAGGCATCTGTTTATGGGCTTGTGGCTGGAGCTATCTTGGAGAATAATTACTAATGTCAGGGTGATGAGAGAGTACCTAAAGCAGCTAGAGAGCCTCTCCTTGCTGCATCCTGCAGCTCCTAAAAAGACAGGAAAGAACAGAAGTATGTCATACTCAGGGAAGGCAGGTCCTGTCTACATAACTGTCTTGAATGCTGGGTGCAGATCCCAATGCATTTAGAGATATTTTTCTGAAGTTGTTTTGCAGCAACAAGATTTTGGGAAAGAAGAGCTCTGCTTTGAAGAGTTGAAGTCATTACTTCATTGTGCACCACTCAGTGTCATATTCCAAGAAAAGGTTCCCTCAGGACTAAGTGGACAGGCTAAGTTAATGCCAGGTTTGAGGTTTGAGTTGGACAAGTGGAAAAAATCTGTTCTTGATGCTTTTTGCAGAGATAGGAGGGTTTTATGGAGAGGAGTTATATTTGATGGTCAAGATCCTTTTATCATGACTTCAGGCAGGTATGGCCCTTTGGAAGTTTCTGAGCTTGTGCAGGGGTATTGGCTGTGGGACCCAAACACCTTCCCTGTGGGATGGTGTAGTGGGCAGGCAGAGGTTGAAAACCTGGTGGTGAACTGAAGGCAGTCTGTCCCTCTTGTCTGTCTGTATATGGAGATTCCATGAACATCCATTTGGGATTTGTGGCTGGGAGTAGGGATGAAGAGCTGGAAACAGCCAAGCACAATTTTCTTGCTGTGCAAGGGCTCAGAAGGATGAGGTGAGAAGAAGAATTTGGCAGCTCCGAGTCCTTCTGTGATGATTTCGGGGAAGATGCTGCTCCCCATCTACCTGCTTTTGAGGTCCAGCTCTTGATGGGCTGTCTTGCATGCTCCAGGCAGTAAGGGTGGAAGCAGCTGATAGAACGGTTGAGAAGCTTCGTTTCAGTCTGAAATAATTCCTGCTAAAATGAATTTCAGGCTTGTTTTGGGTGGGGATTTGGGGTAAGGCTGGAGGGAGCAGAGTAGTTTCACAGAACCAGATGCAGCCAGAAAGTTCATTATTCTTCAGTACAACACAACACAGAAAATTTTGATGAGAACAAGAGCTCTTGTCCTTGTATTGTTATTTACTGTATAGGATACACAGCTTTTTAGTTATCTAGATCCTTTCTCCATCTTTCTAGAATGAACAAGGCACAGCAAGACCAGACATTCTTCCTGCTGTAGCTTCTTAAAATGCAACCCTGACACACACACACCCCCCATCCCTACCCCCACCTGGGCTTAAGGCCTTCACCTTGTAGATGTGCAGTAGGCCTTGGAGGACAACACAGAGCACCCAAGTACACTATGTTGTAGCAGCTGGAATCCACAACATGATTTGCAGCCAGATCATTACTTCCTCTAACTCACGAGACAAACCCTGGAAACCCCCCTAACACCAGTCCTCTCCCTAACTTTCCAGACTTTTCATGGTGCTGCAAAAATAAACTGTCTGTTTGTGGTAGGTTTTCTAATCATACCCCAGCCCTCACTACCCCTGGAGCTGCAGTAAAACTGCACTAACTCCAGTCCTGCTCTGTGCTGCTGAGCCCTACAGGGTGCAGCAAGACTAACCTGGCAGCACAGAAAACTCTCTTATAGCAATCTTTGTCATACTGGGCAGGTGTGACACTGTTAGAGCAGCATGTTTAGATCCCCTAGCTTTACAAATGCTAAAATTGAGTTTATCATCAAGCTATTTGACAAGGCTTCTGGGTCAGAAACCCCATATTGTACAGCAGTGGGTAGCGCCTCTGTTCTCCACAGTGATCAGGGCTCTGAAAGATTCAGCAAATGTAGCTTGTCTAAGTGTGTTTTCGTCTAGGATGAAACCTGATCCTATCTCTAAGTCATAAAGAAAGGAAGCAGCTCATGCAACAAAAAGCAATATAAGAGGCCTACAAATCCTGTGCTTCAGTTTTTCTCCCAACCTTTCCACCGTCCTCAAAGCTTAACAAATATAGATTTTTCTTCAAGATGCTTTTTGATATTCATCCCTCAAACTTGTAGGGTTTCCAGGAACTTGCTATTACAGAAAAATGAAATAAGGCTGAGAAGTACTTATAGTACTTGGTATATTAGTTGCTTTCTAGACTCTGCAGAATGCAGCAATAATTAATGTATAGAGTTTTACATTCCTAAACACTGATCCCAATTGTAACTTAAAAATTTTCCAGATGTTGATCTTTATTGTCAAAGGTGTTGCAGAATCTGCACGGTCTCTTCAGCACCACCAGTAGTGGTCTTCATCTGTACATAATTGGTTCAGTACTCTCAATTTAAATACCTGGAAGCATTCAGAGGCTCTCTCACACCATCTAATGTCATCATACCCTACTAGTCCTTTCTGGCTTCTATATGAGGAAGGAGGAACTGCCAACCCATGTCTTCAGGATCTGGATTACGTGCCTCAGTCCTAATCTCAAGCACTAGGTGCACTTATGGGGCCAGACTTTAAATGTCGATATAAGGACTTGCAACACTGAGGTGAGTCTTCAGTGCACTTTTCTAGACTCTTCAGGGTATCATAAGAATGATGTCTGTATTTTTAGGTTCTAGAAGCCTAATCCAAATGTTACCATGCTTCCTTAATTCTGGAAAAAAATCCAGCACCTGTTTTGACATTTCCTGAATCTCTATGACCTGCCACGGAGCTGTGCCACTTCACACAATCCAGCAGATGTTTTCTGGTATTTAATTCTACTGATGACTCATGCCAGAGAATTAAATTGGGAAGTTCTGTTGGGCAGAATGCATTTGGGAGCAAAACTCGGAGAGAAGAGTTGTAGTGGCTGAATGTGGCCCCCTCTCTGTGCCCTGCACGTGCCTCTTCCTCTGTAATTCAGCACTGACAAAATGGTAAGGAAAGAGACATCACTGTTTTGGTATTCCTGGTATCCCCAGGAGTCAGACTAACTGTTTGTGTTCCTTTTTTGATTGCCAGGTCCTGTTATACTGTAGGGGAATTTCTTTGCACCTCCGTTGGTTTGCTATGGATTTCATCACAGTAAGGAAGCAAATGGGCCAAGTTCAATCAAAGAGAATTCCTTATCTCCTGCAGACTGTCTCTGCTGGGGGGTGCAGCTCTCAGTGATCTCTACTGTAGCAGGCAGGATTTCTCCTTATTGGTATCATCTGGGGTCAATTAAGTCTACATTCTTTATCTGGAGAATTCAAGTGCAAACGTCCAGCTACTTTTGGCTTGTGTTACCATGGACATGGCTGGAGAGGTAATCTATAGACATCTGTGACTGTAATTGCACTGCTGTTGCTGAAGTAGGAATTTTCTAAACTTTGTTCAGCATTTAAGGAGATGGGTAGATTGAGATTTAACTTATGTTAGTCATAGGCACTGTTCAGTGTGGGTATTTTGCATGCAGTGTCTGTTATACTGAGATCAGTATTTTGTGACAAAGCCAAACTTTCCAGCACCAGTGACTTAAAATAACATGAAACCAAAGTATAAACCAGCTAAAGAGTGGAAACAGTATGTGAGGATGTAGGTCTACATAACAGGGCTCCAACAGCACTCCAGGCCTGGATCCTTGCCCAGCTGAAGGCATCCTTTCAGAAGACCAGATCAACTCCCATATGCCCCATATCCTATCCCAGCATCTGGGATAGGGAGGGATTTAAAAGGATGACTCCATCTCACAGCCTAGAGGATGCAATAGGCACCTGATGCTGATGTCCATTACAGAGAGGCGTGAGCTGCAGCCTTCACATTTCAAATGTGTGCCCTCACTTCTAGACTTTAAAATTGGGAACAAACTGTCTTTGATTAAATGGATATTAAGAAAATTTGACTACTATGCTTCAGCTGGAGTAGTCTCTTAGCTCTCAGGCATTTGGGCTCCAGAAAGTCAAGTGGCCAAACAGGGGTGCCCACAAAGCTAGAGAGAGACTTAGCAGTGCCTCAGGAGGATGGGGTCAAGCAGCAAGGCAGATAAAAGATCAAGCACTTCTACAGCTGTGTGTCTTCATGACCTTTGAAAAAGTCACCTTCCCTTCCTCTGTCTTTAAAAATGGTCTCACAAATACTACTCTGACTTAACAAGAAATTCATAACAATCCCTAGATTTTTTTAAACCAGCATTTCCCAGCATTTCTTTAGCATTTCCCTTTGCCTCTACCTAGTTCAGAGCTTTACTCTGGGGTTTGACATCTTCTGGTTCTTGTCAAATTGAGACCAAGCATGATATGCATAATTCTTATGAAGGAATGGCAAGTACCACTTCTCTGCTGTTTCCTATGAGGAAAGGCTAAGAGAACTGGGATTGTTCAGACTGGAGAAGAAAAAACTTCAGTGTGATCAAATTGTGGCCTTCCAGGACCTGAAGGGAGCCTACAAGGAAGATGGAGAGAGACTTTTTATAAGAGCATGTAATGACAGGACAATGGGGAATGGCTTCAAACTGAAAGAGAGTAGGTTTAGATTATATATGAGGAAGAAATTTACTGTGAGGTTGGTGAGGCACTGGAATAGGTTGCCCAGAGAAGTTGTGGTTGCCAAATCCCTGAAAGTGTTCAAGGCCACATTGGATGGGGCTCTAGGAAACCTGGTCTAGTGGAAGATGTCTCTGCCCATGGTAGGGGGTTTGGAACCAGGTGATCTTTAAGGTCTCTTCCAACCTAAACCATTCTACAATTCTATGATTCTATGATAAAGAGATTATTTCATTGATTTGTATTGCTTCTTCCCTTCACTTTTTTTTCCCAAAGACTGTTGCACCTATAAAAAATCCAATACTTTCGTTTTGAACTGGTCTAGTAGAAATCCATTAAACAGTGCATGATGAATACATAAGGTAATTCATGGCAAAACTTTGCATAACATCCAGTAGCTATTGGTACTATGAAGCAAAAAGTGTCATCTTTTGCAAAGTAACAGTTCAAAAGCATGCTGTAGGCTGGTAAAAAATGTGTGGTGTATTGAGTTAATTTAGCCAGCACTGAAACAAAAGAGTTGCACTTGTGTATGGAAACTGCTGGAAACAAAACTGAGGGGTGAGATGGACCTTTGGGTGGAAATTTCTCTCCCATGAGAATCAGTGCTCTAAAAGCCTGTGCTCAGGACTAACTGAGTCAAGTCCCAAAGGGCTACAGAGACTGGGTCTCTGATAGGTGAATTGAGATCACTGAGGGCTGCAGGCTTGTCTAGACCCTGAGAAGGCTTGCTGTGCAATAAATACAGCCTCCTAGCAATGGGAAGTGTTATGTCATATCCCTGAGTTTTCTGAGGTGGCTTGTCCATTGAGGCATTAAAAGCAGCTACCTAAGGATTTCATGCACTTATCAGACAGAAATATAATTTGATCCAAAGTTCAGCTAAGTCTGCCTAAAACCTTAATTTGTCCAGCTGAGCATGAGGTCAGTGTGATCTATGAAAGCAGGTCTGTGGTCAGAGGTAGGACTACACCCGTGACTGGTGCTGATGCTCTGCTTGTCTCCATCTGCTGCTCCTCTTCCCATTACCTGCTGACACAGCTGGGTCTTGGGACATGTCTAGGAACATTGGTGCTATAGCTTAAATGCAAGTCTGTGTGCAAGCAGTAATCTGTCTCACACTCTTGATTTTTTGAACCCAAGTTCATGTTCGTTTTGGAGCCTTTAGAGGCCAGAGTGTGAGCTGGGCAGTGAAGCTGAACAGCTTGATTGATTTTTCCTGTTAGCCTGTGGTGAAGAGAAGCCCTTTTCCAGTGCAGACAGGACAGATCCTTTGCGGATCTGTTGTGTAGATCTGCAGTTATGGCAGATTTTCCAGAGGTGAAGAAAATGTTGGTCTGTGACTGTAAGTCTGCTGAATGCAGTGCAGTGTCTTGGGATGACTGCTGAAGTTTCTTGCCAGCCTTCAAAAATGGAGTGAGGCCATTTCCATTCCCAATTAGCTCTATAGAAATTGAATTAGCCCGAGTTTCCGTGGAGAGCAGAGCCGGCTCTGGAAGCGATTCTGCTTCTGGCCCAGATGCTGGCCAACATCTGTGCTGTCTGGGTCTTGCCTGGGCTGAAGCCAGATACCATGTCAGTAAATACATATTTATTGCTTTACACACATATCCTTGCACAGAGCACAGCCCACATATGTACACACATTTATCTTTGTACTTTACACATGTGAATTTCCTAGTCCCGAGGAGGACTTTTTAACTAGAAATAATGTCTGAAAGCAGATGGGCTAAGAAGCCTTTGATGACCAAATGGTTATTGTTAGTTTCAGCAACAAGAGCAGTCATCAGTTAGGGAGAGTGCCACTACAATTGAATAATGATGGGTTTTTGTATTTCTTTGCACAGAAAAAGGCTGGGTTGAATGAGCTTTAAAAAACAGTATTCTGCAAATGTTTTATCTACATAGTCAAATTCCTTTTCTTGGTCCAACTTGGAAAAAAGTCAGATGCATGCAAGATTTCAAGTGTCTCTGAAGCATTTGTTAGGGCTTAATTTGATTACAGACTTAACAGAAGTTTCTAGAGACTGTTTTGTTTCTTTAGTAGTCTTTTAGTTTATTCTCTTCAGATTTAGAGATTAACATTACATTCTGAATGGGACACAGCCTTGTAACAGGTGGAAAACTAATTTTTTTGGGGGGACACAATAGGCAGCACAATTCAATTTGGTATATAAGTAATCATTTAGATGAGAAACAAAGTCAAAATGATTGGGTAAATAATCGGGTTTGTGGAAATGGGATTCCACAACAGTGGATGAAAAGGCACCAGGACCACTTCATAAGGACCAGCTCCTCAGGGAAAGAGATACCAAGTGAGCTTTGCATGTTGTGAAGTCAAAATTTTTTTCATGAAAACATAATCTTCCTTTTCTTTTTTCTTTTTTTCTTTTTTTTTTTTTTGTAAATCTGACTTCAACATAAGATTTCATTACTGTTTCATTCACTCAAAGTCCTATTTAGAGAAGTGGGTCCCTAATGTATCATGTGACATTTTCAATACATTTCTAGAGATCCATCTGCAATTATGTGTCCTGTCTCTCCTCTATATTAATCCTAAAAGCAAAATAGTTAATTGGGTTAGTCTAGTGATTTGCCATTTACAGATCCACATGGGCCCACATGTGGATTTCTGTGGTAAATTATAACAGGTATCCTCAGAGGATTCCTAAATGCAATTTCTAATACATAATTTTAGTCCTACAATAAAAATCTCTTTGAAAATAATTTCCTGATTTTCTTTGTTGAAATAGAAAGGAAAACTCATGTTTTAGAAGTTTTTAAAAATAATTTGCCCCTTTTATAACTGTGAGAAGATTAAAAAAATTAGCTGGATGTGAGGTCAGGTCTTTTTGCTGCCAATATCTTCATAAAAGCAAGTGCATGTTCCTTTTGGTTGTATTGACATTTTGGACACTTGTGTTGTCCAAGTCTATTCATTCTTTGATGCTGGGCTGACATGATAAGAAGTGCTATGAGATGTTATTTCTGATGTGAAACTGTCCAAGAATGAAATGATTTTCCAAGTCCCATGACCATATCTTGCCTCTTGCCATGTGTTCACAGTGGTCAGTTCTGTGCCTTTTGGTACTACAAGGCAAGCAGGGATAAGTCAATGTTCCAGCTTTGTGAGGAATATTTCACACAGAGCTCTCTAATAATCTTTTTTGTTTGAGAAGTTCACTGAAAGCAGCATCTGCCTTTGAAGTCCCACAGCAGCCATGCACAGGCGATGGGGACGAAAGAGTGGAAGAGAATATACACATGGTGCTTGCCTCTACTTGCATATTCATCTACTCTTCAAATTCGACTTGCTGTCTTTTAGTCCCCATCCATTGGTCCCTGGGGGCTATGGCCACACAGCACAGTGTGGCTCTCGCCATCGGGCCATTACTTGGGTGGCAGGATGGAGCTGGGTGCTGGATTTTGGTCACTGTCCTTGACATTCTGTCACAAATCCAGGCAGCCAGACACATTCTCAGACTTTACCTCCAGAAGTTGTGCTACCTTAGAGGTACAAACCAACTGGAAATCCTGCAGATTGGACCAGTGGAGATTTTTCCCATGCTGAACAGGGAGCTCTTCCACAATTCATCTGAGCTGCAGTGATCTTTGGCTGCCAGACCTGCCCAACAGGCTGGACTCATCTCCATAGTAGGGTAATGGCTCCAAAAGGTTTAACCACCTTTGTTCCCACTCTCTGGACTTATTTTGGCTGTTGCTGGGGATGTAGCTGCCTCAGATAAAAAGATCACAAGCTTGCATTGTTCTTAACTAGCAGCATTTCTCTGTAATTCTCTAATTCAAAGCAGGCTTTGCTCACTTTTGTGCTCTCTGTACAAGCCATGATGATGATAGGATTTCCAAAATCAAAGCTGAGCACTGAACTGAATTAGGAGAGAAAAAGCCACATTGCCTGGTTTGGGAGAGCAGAGAATAATTGGGGAGGATCCTCCCAGCCAGTTTGGCAGTGGTGGTGAGGGAATGGTTTTCTTCTATCAAACTTGTTTTATTTTTATTGCAAAATAAACATTTTCTGGGCATTGCATGGTAATTACTCACTCTGCCCCTCCAGGGATGAGGTTGCACCAACCACACATCACAGAGGAAGGCAAAACTTTCCCATTTAGATTAAAACTTACATCAAACAAAGTGAACATCAGTGGAGCTTGGTGTTGTTCCTCTTAAGACTGGCTCACACTATTTCTCTAAACACTATGGCTGCATTAACAGATTGAGCTTTAAACTTTGATTTGACAGGTAAACTGCTCTTTAACTTTTGCCCAAGCAAGGCAGTAAGATTTATTCCATATTCCTTTACCTTCTTCTTTTCAGGAAAACTTGTTCACTGGGGCAGGCCAATCCATTCAATTATTTTAGGTATGGTATTACAAAAGTTAATTAAACAGGATAGTAAATGTATTTAAAAATGACTGATTATTAGTTAAGGTCATTCACCATGGAAGAACATAACACAAATAGTAATTAAATAAGCTGTTGGAAAAATAATGTGAAATTGAGCCTAAAGGAAGTTATCTTTCAGACTGATCTAAATTTATACTGCCCAGCCCTGCACACAGACAGAATGATTGTGAAGTCAGAAATATGTGATTTCTCAGCTCCTTAGGGTTATCTTTCCAAAATATCTTCAGCTAATACTGAAAATAATCAAGTGATACCAAAACATTTGGTAAAAAAAAGTTTTCCATGAAGTTGCAGCTGCCCAGTTAACAATTGTTTCTTGCTTCACAGGAAGAAAGAAAAGTACTTTAAATGCCACCTCAGGGTGACTGGTTTGCTAATGCTGCTTAAGTAATGGTTACCATTTCACTTTTATTGTGCTCTTGTTAATTAAGTCCCACAATTAAAGAAAACAAATTCAGTAAGAGGAAATAGAGTTCTTAAGTTATTAAATGCTATACATCTGTGAAATCTGGTTGAGAAATAAGGTTTCAATACTTGATTTAGTATTCAATAGCTTTTTATTAAGTTTTAGAAACCAAACAAAAATCTTCTTTGACTTACATAACCAGGATAAACCTCTGCTAAATGTTGTTGAAGATAAATGAAGAAGGAGAAATACTGTCTGCATGTTCAACTTAGAAAGACTTTGAGATCATCTCTGTTGGTCAGACCATAGTGCCAGTAACACCAAGGTCATGGTTTTGAACCCTGTATGGGCCATTAGCTTAAGAGTTGGACTTGATGATCTTTGTGGGTCCCTTCCAACTCAGAATATCTTGTGATGTGTGCAAATCTTGGCCCTGGACCATACCCAGCTCACAGCTGCCCATTGCATTCACCCTTTGTGGTGTCTTTGGTCACCCACGCAGAGCCACTGCTGAGCCTTGGTTACAGCTTCATTTCAGGTGTCCTGCTCCACTGCAGGTGTCTATGGAATCTAAAACAAGAAAGCAAGAATCTATTAAACACTTAAACAGAAAATCATAGAAGTTCTGAACTGTCTAATTAAGCAACAATTTTTCTTTTACTTTGTTGATCAGACAGGTGCGTTGGCCTATTTATTATCCAGGCTGCTAAATCTACAGCTCTGCAGATTCCCAGGACTGGGGTGTGACAGCAGTGGGATGCTATTTGAGTGCATGGCAGTGACACATGAACTTTGGCTGTTTTGTTCTTGCACTGTTTTATTTTATTTTCCCAAAGGTTCCATGGTTAAACATTTTGTCTCAGAAACATTTGAACAGTGGCCCAGTGGAATGGGCTTCTTTTGCCAGTATGAATGAACTATATTAAAAATTGTGCTTGGATAGCATGCACTGAAAAGCCATGAAATTATTTTCCAGAAAGTTTTCCCAGCTTTCTCCATGGCTAAAGGCACTCTTTTACTCCCACATTCTTCAAATTCCTAAATTTACTTTGTTTGTATATTAGTGAACATTTTGGGAAAAATAATTTCTGATTTGGACAGTAAGGACATGTACAAGTTGTATTATCTGGCTGCATCTCTCTGACAAAAGCTGAAATCCACATCAGCTTACCTTTCTTGCCCTCCACTTCTTTTTTGACTATTAGAGATGACTGAAAAATCGAAAATTAGTGAGCTTATTTTTTGCTCCCCTGTGATATACAAAAATGTTCTCTTTGCATTAGAAGTTCAGACTTAATCTGTCCTTGAAAATACTACAGGTTTCTGTAGGAATGAAAAATTAAACTCAGTAGTACCTGGAAACAGGAAACTATTATCACACTGGGTTTGCAAGTGCAAAGCCTGGTGTGTAGAACAACTGTTCCTTAAAACCCAGAACCATGGAAGTTACACCACATATTGCTTTCTGTTTCATATGTTGTTATTTGATTCAGATCTTCAGAACAAAAAAAATTTTGTTTTAATTTTATAAGAATAATGGCAAGTGAACTGTGAAAATGTGTATGTGATGTTTCCATGGCTAGTCCAAATTTAGTTATAAGGTTTTAGCACCTACTTTACTGGCATTGTAACTATTTGATATAAACAGATAGAAATGGATGCAAAAATGCAGTATTGAGTGCATCAGGTTAAGCTGTGCTAATAAATATTTGAACATGAAAGTGACAAAGATTTTATTCCTGCAGAGGTACAAACATATCTTGTATAGTTAAGCATCAACCTATCTTTCTCAGGTCTGTGGTAATTCACAAGATTAGATTATTACATTCACAGCATTAAAGTAAGTAAAAATGTCAATTAAAAAAAGAAGTGATTTTTTAGCCTGTATGGAATATGTATGTAACATTGACTTTGAGTAACAATTTTCCAAGGCTACATGAAGTCACATCTAGTCCCAACTCCCCTGCCATGGGCAGGGATGCTTTCCAGGATGCTTTCCACTAGGCCAGGTTCCTCAAAGCCCCATCCAGCCTGATCCAGCCTGGCCTGCCTTATTGGCAGTTACTGCTTTTTAAACAGGGACAAAAGCAAAGAAGCCCTCAGCTTTCCAATGCTGTCTGTGAGCAGCAGTAAATGATCTCCCCACTGCTAGGTTTCTTTGCCCTGCCAAGCTGCTTCATTCCTCATGTGTCCATCCAGCCCCCTGTGAGTCTCCTTTGTCACTGCCTTGTCACTGCCTTGTCACCGCCTGCATCACTTTGGTGTCTGTCTGGCTGTTCACACCATTGCATTGCATTGCTAAAAATACTGATAGAGATCATAAGAGAGCCACATTTTTAATCTTGGGAGTGTCCATTTAATTCTGTATAAATATTTGAGTTAAAATTTAGTACCAATCCAAACACTTTGGAGAAATTAAAATAAACTGCATCAGTCAACATGGTTGCCTTTATCAACAAGAAATGTCATCTTCTCCAAAACAGAAATGATTTGTTTGACAAGATCTGTGCTCCTTGAAACCCTACACGCCTGTGCTGATTCTGTGTTACTCTCATAATATTTTTTTTTTTAAGAGAGACAATAATGTTCCATTATTTTGCTTGGGTAGAGAAGCAATGTAGCAGTTCCTGGGTAGATCCTCTTCATCTTTTTCAGTCTTGGAAAAATAAGAATGTATCAAAGCCAGGGAAAATGTCAATGTGCTTACTCCTAAAGTATTAATTTCAGCAATTCCCCAGCCTTTAGGACCCTCTGGGGTAAGTTCTTTGGTCCTTTTGATTTAAGAAAATTTAATTTTAGGAGATTCTGGCTTGAATGCTCCTTCATGAAAGATGATTAGCTTTTCAGAGCATGTATGTACTATGAGTTGATTCAGTTCTCCCACTCTATTCTGAAGGCAAAAGCATCTATTAAATATCTGCAGTCCTTTTGTTTGAGTTTCTTTTCTTCCTAACGCGTTTTGTATTCCCCATTATTAATGCCAGTGATGACTGAATTTTCATTAATTTCTTTACCTTTCTTGTGTTTTATCACTTGGCTCCAATTTAAATTTGTGCCTTACATCTTGCTATTAACTTCCCTTTTATATTCAAATACTATTGTTTCACTTCTGTTGCTCTGGTCAGATCTCCTAACCAGGATGTTTTTGTGGCTACAATAACTGTTTTTTCTCCTTCCCTTTCTGGATAGTCAGTCTGAGTGCATCCAGTAGTATGTCCTTGAGCAATTTCCAGCTTTTGCTAATATTTCCCACTTCAAATGATGTACATTGCAATGGCAATGAATCAGGAACTGACAGACAGAATTAAAACCAGTGTTCAGCCCTCCTCAAATTTGTAGGAGAAGTAATGGAATAAACAATGTCAGAATAATTTAATACTGAGAGAAGTAATTGAATTAAAGCGCTTTTGTGTACATAATGTCAGAATGCATAAAAGAAAGTAAGAAACCCATATGTGGAAAGGAAATACAGATTTTCAACAAAATCAGTTTCAGAACATGATATTTTCCTACAACATTCCCTGTTCTGTGAATGCAGACAATTACTCACTTTCTTGCATAAGACCCAGCTGACGGCTCGATGCTCACCCTAGGACTGAGCTAAAACACAATGCTCAGTCTGTACTGCTGCAGCCAGGGTTTAGTGCCCAAAGATCTTGGAAGAACCCTCTTCTAGGATGAGATGAGTTACCCCTGGATCTGTCTTCCCAACGAACTTCACTCTATTTTTTGTTGTTTTATTCCACTTTCCATAGCTAGCCCATTTTAGGTGCCTTCAGTAGGCTGGGAGGAATGCCATCTGCAGGGAATGCTGCAATGGAAGGTGGCACAGGGCCATTGGGGCTGGAGACTGCCAAGCCACCTGGTGCCTGGGCACAGCAACAAGCTCACAGCCAGACTGGGGGAAACTTGGGTGTAAAGCTCAGGGAACTTGCTTTGTGTCCTCCAGATTCTCAAGGAATCTCCCCAAATCTCAAGGTGCTGAGATGCCTTGGGATGCATAAAAGCGAGGCTAAAGCTTGGCAGGAGGCTTTGGCACAGCTGAAATTAGGGTTAGGGATGTCACTGATGTCACTGATATTGGGCCAGGGACCCAGAGACATGTAGGGTCCATGCTGCTGCCACTTGGGTCCTTGAGGCAGCCTTTTAGCTTTGGGCTGTGTTATGGCTGGTACCACGAAAAATAGAGAAAGCTGAATGGTTTCATGATTATTTGTACACAGCGAGTGCTCTCAACTCAGTATTCAGGATACAAATTCTAGCCTGAGAAGGGACATAAGGGATATTCTCCAATTCCTCAAGGATGTCCCTCCACACCTCACAACATGCTGGTCACCTGAAGTGTGTATTACAGCCATGCATGGGAAGTTTATCTGGGAATGTCACCTTTTCCTTGTGGTCACCCCCAACACAGCAGAGGTCTTGTAAGGTGGGGTATGGGCAACTGCCCCAAAAGCACACCCATCACCTCCCCAGCAATTTAGACACTCTTTTTATAATTTCCTGTGAAAGTCCAGATATTTTTCCTCATCTGTGCTCTCTTTGGTTAGAAGTGAGGAAATATCTTCATAAAGGCAAAGGTCACATATTGCTGAAAGGAGACCAAACAGGAGGCATGGAGATAAGAATGACTAGAAATGAGAGGTTACCTAGATTTTTAGAGAGCAGGAGTCATCCTATGTTTGAATGCATCTGCATGCTGTGAAGCAGCTTGGGTGGAAGAGACACTGCTGAGGGGTAAACGTGGAGCACAACTTATGGATTAGATATGGTAACACTGTGCTCAAAATGGGACAGAAATATCCCAGGTTCTCGGAAGCAAACCAGAATATTACCTTTGCAAAATCTTTGAAAATGCCAGTGTTTGTGAGGAGTGTTCTTGGTTAAAATCCTATTAAGAATAAAACACTTTATTTCCTCTTGGAATTTATAATTTAGGGGATATCTCAGACTTTTTTCCCTACAGGTTCCTCAAAGCACTACTACTAGGGTTAGGGTTACTGAGATTAAACTGGCTTCTTTTCTTTTAACACAGACCTGTGTTAACCTGACCTTTTAACACCTGTTTGTATCTTGTTATGTCAATCTTTCTATAAATACTTACTGATGTTTGATAGCTTTCCAGAGTAATGCTTTTCTTTCTATAATATCATGCATCTGATGAGGAAAAATTTTTAATTCTTGAAGAAGAGAATGTTAATGTATTCAATGATTTTATCATTTTTCCTTACTATTTTATTTTTATGGTGAATTTAGCTCCATAATTAAAATATTTTACTACACACAAAAGAAATGCCACAACATTAGTGTAATGCTCATGATCCATATCTTATTTTCTGGTAAAGTGTGTGATAAAAAGCCATAAAAAAGTGGGTTATTTAATCAATGTACCAAATGATTAGATGGGAAAAGTGAGCACATGCTTTCAGGACCCTGAGAATTTTCTCTGTATCTTGTGAAGAAGTTCCAGGCAAGCCCCCCACTCTGTTTTTAGGGAAGTTTTGAGGCATACCAAACCTGAAATGCATACTGTAGATTGTCAAAGGCAGCACCAATTTCACTAATGGCAGACATTTTGCTTTCAGGTTTTCCTAATACTTTAAGAACCAGAGACTACATTAAATACTACATACAACTTGTGGCTGCAAGCCAAAAGGAAGCCCACATGACATTTAGTGCCCTTGTCTGCAAGCTGATAAAAGAGTCTGGATTCTCTAAACTCTTTAAGTGCTCAGTGTCAAGTTGGAATTCGGTAACTGCAGCCCAAACAACTTATGTTATTTAAAAATGCACACTTAGCTCTAAGAGGTTTCCAAGCACTCTAATGCTGGGTTATTTGAACAGAGTAATAGGGTGCTTTTAAAAAAGCTTTTTATTTTGCAACTTTATGTTTTTCATCTTGTTCAGATATTGTTTACTTTAGAATTCATCTGAGAGACTCAAAATTAAACATGCTACTCAATATAATGGGACAGGGCTTTGACAAGCCTCAGGAAACTAAAAGTTTGAAGTGTTTAGACTTTACTATATCACAAAGTAAATTTTTCATAGTTTGAGCATGTGCTCTGGGATCACATAAAAATGCTAGACAGAATTATTCCTATCCGGTCATTTGAACTACCCAGACCTGTCGGTTTGTAATGTGCAGATGAACCTGCGTGTTTGCCCCTGCCAGGAGCTCCAGAGCTGTATAAAACTGTGCTGAAATCCCTGTGCAGAATAATCCCGAATGTCACTGTCACTAGCTCTTAGTCCATCCCAGATAGGAACTAAATTGTCGGGTCTTTGTCTTGCCTACACACAAACAAGCACAGCTCCTAACTCACTGCAGGCACTGCTGCACCTTTCCTGAAAGGAAATCATGCTTGTTTAGCTCCTTTCCTCTCCATCTGTCACTGTGGAGCCATGGCAGAGCTGGGGGATCACAGCCTCTTAGTAGGACTTTGCAGAGTCCTGTATTGCATCCTTACTTATTTCAGTTAATGAGCATTTGAGTGAAACACACTGTGCCTGTGGTGTGGGCTGAGCATCTTCCACAATCTTCCAATGAACTAATGGAAAATTGAATTTCTGAGAAAACAAACAATTTTTGTGTCTGACTCTGCAGCAAGAGGAGAATTCACAGCTAAAAATTAAAAATAAGGCACCCACTGAGACTGAAAATAATTTAACTCTCCATGGAATTCCAGAATTCCTAAATCCTGCACCTCTAGGGAGCTGTAATGGATATGCTTTGTACCTCTGCAGAGGGTTGTCTGTCAACAAATTTAAGTTATGCCCTTCTCCTCTCCCACACCAGTGAGACCTGGAGCACAAGGGGAATTCCTCTGGCTTAACATCAGCAGCTTTAGGAAACATGCAAAATGGGAGATGATTACAAATTACTTTGCTTCCGCTGCAGTAGCATCCAGTGCAGTGTCTGAAAGACAAACTCCATGCACTGAAATGTGTCACATGGTGCTAGAAAGGGCATGGGAAAGGTTCATCCATCTGGGCTGAAGCTTTCTGCTGCTCTGAGATGCAGGTGCTGGCAGCTGGGGCCAGCAGTTAGCCAGGTGGATCCACCTGGGAGTTATCCCATGCTTCAGCCAGCTGGTGCTGTCCAGCTGAGGAGCATTACCAGCGAAAATCCTGTGAGCAGGAGTGTAGATACAAAAAGTGCAAGTGGATCCTGGGAGTTCTTTAAAAGAAGGCGTTTGGATGGACAAAATAAATGTGGCTAGGGAGGTCAGACAGGAGACAAGACAAATTTGTGTTAAAGCTCATTCTGGTGCAATGGTGAATGGGGAACGAGCTAAAAATAAAATAAATAGCAAGTACCCATTTCCCTCTCTCTCCCCTGAACGCCAATGAACAGAGATTGCAGGTCCTGTAGTAGAAAACACTCAAGAGGGAAGATGAAAACATCACTGGTGTTACAAGCTGGCAGCAATATAAAGCAAAGAACATTGAAAAGAAAAGCTTTTTACCTGTATCAGGAGCAAGAGAAATGGAAGCAATGATACAGCAACATTATTTGAAAGAGAGATAATAATGACATAAAATAAAATATTCAATAAACCCCACTATTTTCCACTTAGGAAAGAGCAAGATAATGGGCTACCTCCACATGGGGATGATAAATTACTGCAATCTGTTAAAGACTAAGTGGGCTGTTGGACAACAGCTATTAGAAATAAATATTTTGAATAGGTGCAGATTAAATCTCTCATTTGCTGATGTTTATTTACTATAAATCTTGAAATGCCATGTTAATTTCAAAAGTGCCAAAAAAGTTAAATTGATGATATTTTAAAAGATATTTCAGTGGGTTGGACAGCTGAATTCCATATCATGGAAAACCTGATGTTGAACTCAATTACAGAACATTATCCAGAGTCCATAATTATTTTATCCAGGATAAAATTTGAATTTTCTGGGTAGGAACAAAAATATGGAACAAAAGGAAAGGCTATGTCCTAAAAGCAGTATCTATGAAAATTATTCAAGGTTTTTCTGGCTGAAAAGAGCTCAGTATAGAAGGGCTGTAGAGCAAGAACACCTAACATGACCTGAGTATAAGAAGAGCAGATTCTGGCTGGTTACTCAGAAGAAGCCAGGGATGGCATTGTCATTTTGTTGAATTACATTCACAGGATATTCAAGGGCCCTTCCTAAGCAAAAAAATGCATTGAAAGAGGAGAGAGAAATTTTTATCTGTGAAGTTGATCATGTTGTAGAACAAACTTCCAAGACAGATAGTGCATTCCTTTGCCTTGATATCCTCTGAACATCAGATTTGAAACAGAGGCAGTAAATGTTAATGCTGAGAGCAAAGTGGAGACAACATGTTTCACTAGACAGGGTGTTTGCATGACCCACCTGTGGAGGAGCACCACTGGTTCTGTGGAGTGAAGGGATGCTGGAGTTGGAGAGGTGATGATGTGGTTATCTCAAGGGAAAAAGAGACAGTAGAAAGCAGAGATGAATTAGAAGGGGTAACTAGATTGGACAAAATAACCAGCTAAATCCATGATTTGTAACATCCTGAATGGTTCCACCCAATTTAAAATAGTTTATAGCTTTTTGTTGAGACCCAGGATTGAAAAGCTACAACAGCTGTTGCCTAAGAAGAGCTTTGCTCCTGAGAAGAGATCTATCCATTGTCCATGTGAGTTCACCCAGAGCAGGGTGGTTGTTCCCCTTCCCCTGTGTGGTTTCCACCAGGTCAGTTATGGGATGAAGCATGCTGCCTCCTGGGAGGAATGGCTGGATGCTGATGGTGTGGCCTTGGGGGGCCTTTATGTGTGATTAGGATTCATGCTGCAGCTCAGAGTCAAGACACTTCACACATCTGACAGGAGCTTTGAAGCTTTGAAGTCTGCAGTCTCCATTTTAGACCTGGTGGAGAGCTTGAATGCCCCCAGCCTTTTCCAGCTTGATCAACTGCTCAAATAAAACATATGATTTCTCCCCACAAACATTACCTTACTTGTTTCTAGCTCTTTCAAGTTTATGTTGTGTGAGGATGTGTATCACACACAGAAATTGTAAACAGAAATTTGTTTAAAGACATCAGGGGTTTTTTTGACCTTTTATAAATTCCACTTGTTGGGATTTGTTTGGGGTTTGTGTTTTTGTTTTTAATTTTTATAATTATTATTTTTTATTACAAACAGTAAGGTAACTCAATTCTTGGAGAATTTTGTCCAGGTTTCCTGAAAAAATGTGCAGACCTGAAACAAATGTCTGGATTGAGTTGAGACCTTGGAATGAAACTGCAAACCACAATAATTTCTTGTGGTTTCTAGTAGCACTGGTATTAATATCACCTAGAAAGTGTATGCCATACCTCTGCGTGGCAAAGGCAGGTCTGCAGCAACACCTCAGACTGCAGTCAGACCACCAGCTACTCAGTAACCTCTGCACAGTTTGAAGTGGGGTGTCCCAGAAGTCACCACCACTGACTCAGCTCTAGGGAGAGGGGTAAATGCTTCTTTAACACCAGTGAACACTGTGTAGTAAGTAGAAAGTTTCAGAAGAGAAAAAAATTCTAGAGAATGGAAATACCAGCATCCTTAGCTATCCGCTCCAAAAATTTCCTGTCAATGTAATTTTGGGATTTTTAGTGCTGTAACTTCAGAAATGTTGCTTCCCATATAATTCCCAGGCTTACAATGTGGTCTTCATATCAGAAAATACTTCTTTTATTTCTGTCTGGGCTAGACTGGCACCAGCTAAATCTACAAGTCTGATCCAATGACTCTTACGTTCATTACATAATTACATAGGAAAAAAGAGGAAAATATTTTGATTAAACAACAACAAAAAATTACATTGCTATTAAAAATTCCGGAGAAAATTATGCATAAATAAATTAAAACAATAAAAGAGAGAGAAAGTAGTTGCATAATGTCTTGTGTTCGTGTGCTATGGCAAGTTCAAGTTGTCTCCAGAGGGATGATTCAAATACCAAGTTTGTGCCATGCACTGACAGAGCTCAATGAAAGCCAAACCGTCCTGTGAAAAACAGGATCCCTAAAATTGCATCTTATGGAAATGAGGTAGAACCCTACTGTGAGTATTCAAGGACATGCATCTGTGTCACATTTACCAAAATGTATTTGTTGTTATTTTGTGGTTTTTTATTTTTAATTCTAAGATTCAACTTCAGAACTTGTTCTAGTTGTAAAGGTGAGAAGCACACTGAGAAAACATCTTGCAGAGTAGTAAAAATGTTTAAATTGCACCCTGCTGGATGGACTGGGCAGGAACTGCCATGCTAGGGACACTGCAGCTTTCCTGACCCCGATGCCATGGAACGGCCTGTGCTCTGCTCTGGGAAGACCACAAAAGCCAATTGATGGAAACACAGCTCTGGCTCTCCTTCTTTCTCACTTAACAGTGGCCTTTTGGTCAAAAAGACTAATGAAGCATGGTCTTAGAGCAGAGAATCAGAATAGCTGATTCCATTACTGGCATTGTTGTCCTCTGATCCAGAACAGACAGCAGATTTTTGCTTCACTATTCCTTCACCTGCAAAATTGAGGCAGAACCCCAGAGGCACAAGAGTTGGGAAATGTTTAAGTTATAATGCTGCAATGGTGCTGTAATTATTTGAGAAGTACATCTTCTTCTTCCACAGGGGAATGAAATTCAAGACTCGTCAGACGTGATTTTCTAATGCTGCAAATGGAGGAGAGACTCTTGCCCCTGATGGAAACCTGTGAAAATGCTTTGGCTCGTGCCTCCTGGGAGGGGGATAACATCTGTCTGTGAAGCACAGGCAGTGTGTGACCTCTCACAATCCTCTAGACAGGAACCCTGTTTGCTGGCTGCTGAGACCCGCTCTCAGGTGTCTTACATCAGGTACAGCTTTTTACTCACCATGTGAGTACATGTCGTATGAGCAGAGTAGTATGGGGTGACAGGAAAGGCAAATAAGACATCAGAGGATGAGAAATGCTGAGATTTTGGCTTGGCTTTATGGCTGTACTCCTGCAGTGGAACTGCATTTTTACAGCCACTATAGAGTCAGAGGCACTCAGGAGCGTTTCCAAGTATGTAGTAGCTGGAAACAGGGAGTAAAACCTTTCCAGAAGCCAGAAGCTATTGATTCCAGTCAAAGGATTTCTTCCTAAAATGTACAGCCTGCTAGAGAAGATTTCCAGTAGTCATTAAAGGTGCCCTAGAGCTTACCTAAAGTGAAATGTGAATTAAGACTAAGATGAGGTGTTGCATCAGGTGAGATAAAACACAGATTCCCTCTGGTTGAAGCCATGATAAGCCTGTGTCCTAGGAAAATAATTCTGCCTATATCTTGCAGGTGCTTGCTTCAACCAAATAAAAGTTTGGAGAGAGATTTCTTTAGTGTTCTGAAAACACATAAAAGCAATTACATTTAAGTGGTGTGAAATGTTTGATGAAAGTCTCCAGCTCAGGCTCAAGAAAAGTCTTTGAAGTAAGAATAGTAGGATTTTATTATTCTGGAGGTGTATAATTTAGTGTAAATAGACATCTTATGGAAGCGCAGGGACAGGAGGAGGATATATATTTGGAAAGTACATTTAATAAAATATAATAATGTATTACACTACACAAAAAAAATCCTCTCTTTAACATGTGCTATAAAAATTGTTCTTTGATGCTTTCTGAAAGAAAAGAGCTAATTTAACTCTCTGTCTTTCTTCTTCTGCTAAAGAGAGAGATATCCAACTGCCTTATAGGGAAGCCATTGCTTCTGTCATTAATGAAACAGGATTTGTGATTCTTTCAAGTCCAAGAGGAGGTCAGTAGTTTTGATTACCTTTTTTCTTTACTTACATAATTTGGTTAAAAAAATAGTTAAATATCTCTTGCTGCTGTTTTACTTTGGATTTTGTCTTTTGGAGAAGGACAATTAGCTACTGTGAATGCAGAACACATCCAGCTAATGCATCACTGAAGCTGGGGAGCTTTTTAAATTTTATTTATTTTTACACCCTTAATACCACCCTGTGCTCCTGCACAGATGAAGAAGGGAAACACTGCATCTGTGGGGGGAACCTCACTTCAGAAATCTGATTGCAGGTGCTCAGCATGTTAAAGTGCTGATCTTTTGAGGAGTGGGAAGCAAGGGGAGAGTTTCCCCTCCAGCTTCCTCATGCTGTGTCCCTCCTCCTCATGCCCCATCCTCTCTCTGGGTATAAGAGCCGCATGCACTCAACACAGCATGGTTTGTCCAAAGGAAGCTGAGACAGCAAGACACAAAAAGTGAGGATTTATCGCCTCTTTCCATCAAGACTGCCTGAAAGAGGATGCTGTTTCACTAGTGGTCCTGCAGGAAACTTTCTCTGTAGCAGCGGCTGCTTTTAACAGTGCAAATCAGTACACTGCTTTGATGAAATCGCTTCTCTTTTAGTCCCTGTGAAAAAGCTTAACCCTGACTAGCAGACATCCTCTGGATATGGGCAAGCATAAATTAAGGTCTCTGCCTAATCACAGACTAGGAACCTCAGCAATTCTTTGGTATTTTTTCAATTTATAATTGATAGTGCAGTTGTGGTGTGCTGCTTCTGAGGCAGTCCAACTTGGAAAAACACATTTCTCCATATTCCTTGTCTTTCCACCAACTGTGTCTTTAGAGATGCTCTCTGTGAGGCTCCTGGGGCTCTGTGGCCTTGTCAGATCTGAGGATGTACACACTGGCTGAGTCCACCAAGATTTCTGAATTGAGATCTGTAGCCCTCCTTGAGAATGGAGATGCTCTGAAATTTGTGAGGCTGTGTTTGTGCTCATGGATCCAAGGGGAATCAGCTGGGGCAGGGGTGCCTGCAGCACTCTTTTCATGGAGGGCTAACACTGTAAGGCTTGTAAAAAAATGAAAATCAATGTTCTGTGATCTACCAGAAGCTTTCACTTCTGGTAGATGAGTCTCATGTGCAGACAGAGGGGTGAGGTAACATGCAGCTGGGTATGAGACATAGCAGATGTGTCCATAACATGTCACAGAAATCAAACACAGTCCTCACCTGCGCATCTCTCACTTTTGCCTCCATGCACTTTCAGTCCATGTTTTTACTTCATGGACTGAAACTAATCTTTTTGTTTCCTTGTGCCTGGTACTTTGTTTTATTTTATTTTTTTTTAAGCTGGTCTTGTGCTCTCTATGGACTTTCTTAATGTTCTCTTATTTTTTTCTGAGCTGTTCAGTCCTTAAAACTCTTTCATTCTCTTTCCATCTTTCCTCTCTCTCTCTCTCTCTTTATCTCACTCTTCCTCCCCTACACTTTTTCTCATCTGGCTACTTTCATCATGATATTTAATGAAGTAAATATAAAATTAACTGTCTCAAAGTTAACTGCTTCAAAATCTTTTCCCTCAAAGATCTCTCTGCCCCGTATCACTGTGCTTGACTCATCCTGTGAGACAGGTCACCTGCAAGTGTCCTTTACCCCTGGATTTTGTCCCTTTTAACTCTGCTCAGATGAGAATGCATTCTCAACACTTAATCCAGTCAATTTAGTTCCCAACCAGTCAGCCTCTGCCTGCTTCCTAGCGAAAACTGTTGAACCCTTTTGCTGGTTCTCAGTGCAGACCTTCAGTTTCACTGGGAACATATATGCCCTTCTGTCTCTCTTAATTACTGGATTCATCTAGTCTTTGTTCCCAGTCCTCACATTTGACTTTGTGAGCAGTAATTATCTCATCCCATTGTTTTAAAATCCCTAGTCAGTTTGTGAGGTACAGCTCCAGACATGCCATGTCTTAAACATCAGCTTTGCCACAAGTATGCAGTGTAAGAGGCCAGCTGCTCTGTATGAGCTTTGTAGGCTGATTTCTCCATGCAGTCACCATCATCTCCTTTCCACCTCATCCCAGCCTCCCCTTGGCCTTCTCAGAGCCTCGTAGGCTCTCAGGTATTAATACCATTTGTGATTTCACTTCTCCCCATAAGGACTCCAAGGACCCTGGGGCTCAAAGACAGCCTGGTCTGGGAGCAGAAGATGAGCAAGGCAGAGGCACTGGGGTTTTTTGTGAACTTAGGACAATTTTCAAGTGAATTGTAATGGATTTCCTTTCAAGTACTTGTCGGGTCACCCCTTGAGCTGGTTAAAACTACTTATGTCCTTTGCATACTCCTTCAAGGAGTTCCACAGCCCTGCAGCAGTGCAGCTGTACCTTATGGAGTCACCTGTCTAATCCCAAAGCCTGCTCCTCAATAGAAAATGGTCAACTCAACGATCAAAATCTGGTGTATGAAATCAGGACTGGTTTTCATAATGTTTTCTTTCTTTATCCTTAGCTACACCAAACTTCAATTGACATTTCATACTGTCTTGTGCGATGTGTCTGCAATTTGTCACAACCTGCCCTTATTACTTTAAACAATTGTGTATCATGTGTGACCTTTGTCTCTCACTGCTCATGCCCTTTTCCATGTTATTTATGGGTATTTTGAACAGAATAGACCTCAGTGCAGATCTCTAAAATTTCCACTGGTAACTTCATTCTATTGAGTTAAATGACCATTTTGCCTGTTCTGCTTCCTCCCTTTCAGCCATTTCTCTATGCCAGAACTTTCCCCTTCCCCAAGTTTCTTAGCTTCCCTAGAAGTCTGTGGGAATAGACTTTCATAGATAACCTTCATCAATACATTCGCTACTTCTTTCAAGAACTTTGAGATGTTGGAAAGGCAGTATTTCCAGAAGCCACGTTGGCTCTTACCAAGTGGATCATATCTATCCAGATCATACTATTTCAAGGTGTCCACTAGTTTGATCTTTTATTAAAACTTTTATTACTTTGGCTGGTACAGACCTCAGGCTTCCATGCTTCTAGAAACCCAGATCCTCCTAATGCCTCTTTTAACCTTGATATCACTTTTGCTTCCTGACATCCCAAGGTGAGCACTATCTCAGTAATTGAGTCCAGACATTCTTAGGTTGTCTTGAACCTCTTGCTTGTTTGCTCCTGGCAGTCTCCATCCCAGCTATTTTTGCCATGGTTTCCTCCATGCAATCCCACTGAATTTGAGACACACTCTGTCCAAGTCCTCTCCCAAGAAGGTTCCAGTGTGGAAATGTCCCAGTTTTTGATACAAAAACCATGGACACCCAGAATTCACCTTGCTTCTCTGCAGTGGTCTTGCCCTCCCTGAGCATGGCTTTTAAACCTCAGACTCAGCTGGCCCCAGAGTCAGACCTCTGCCAGACTTGATCCTGGTGTGTTGAAACAGTGCTTAGAATCAGCTTTGATTCCTTTTATGCCATTGCTCCTTAAAATATTTTATGGCCTAAGTATATTTTTACATTTTTGCATTACTGAATTTATCATGACCATTGGATAGAGCTCCTTGAATGACACTTTTGGAAATCGACCAATCGCTTTCACCTGGTGATTCAGTCAAACAAACACCTCCCCCTTCTCAGGCCTCTCCTGCTGGATACTGTGTATGTTACTCCGCTTCAAGTGTGGTATCTGCCATCCAGCACTTGCCATATTGCAAGAAAGGTTTAGCTGCCTGACCTTCTGTGTTCAGTTTCACTATTTATACAGTTTCCCTCTCTGCATTTTATTGTGTCTGTGACAGAGTTCTGTGTCTCTTTTGCTTAGGAAGGGATGATGGATCTAAGAGTGTGACGGTGAAAAGACAAAGGGGAGTTTCCTTATTGAGATCTTGAACCAGCCCAGTACATCTCTCTGTCCTGAGGACAGGGCTGGGTATTGGTGGTAGCGTCCCAAAACCTGACCTGTGCTTCATGTCCCCATGTCGCAAACAGCAGTGCACACAGCAGTGACAGCATCCACCTGGTGCAATCACTTTTCTCCTCATGCTACCCCTATAGTTTCTCTCAGCATTCTGCTGTCAGTGCTGCTGTCCCTGCAAGACAGGCAGAAATATAGACCCCATGTAAAATTATTTAATTTTATGCCTGGAAAATACAGGTTTAGCTGTGCTTAAATATACAACTGGTTTTCGAAAAGGTTTCTGAGAATAATGTAGCCAGTACTGGCGTCCCATATATTAACCTCTATCTATTTTAATTAAATTTGTAGTCTAGTTTCTGGTCTATTTCCGTAACTCTTCTTGCTGAAAGATCAATAAAGATGCACATTTGTCACCATTTTTCTCTTAGATCAGTGGTGTTCGTCAACATAAAGGTATTTCAGTTCTGTTTCCTGGTCAGACATGCCTTGAAAATTATATATTTTCAACATAAAGCATAATTCTGTACATGAAACTAGTGTTCATTGTGTTTTATAACATGCTTCTCATAGCCTGTGGTCTCCTGTCATCTTTACCCTCTCTCCTCCTCCTTTATAACAGTTTTCAAAAAGAAATAACCTCAGAAGTTTGGAAATGTAACATTTAACTGCCTGTGCCATTTCTAATGCAATATGTGCCAATATTTCAGCCAAGATGATGTAGCAGCCATCACTTCAGCACAAACAGATGCATTTTCACAGACTTCTTGGGCAGAAGAGCTTCTCAGCCAGCCTGTCTGCCCTAGAGTACACAGGGTTCATCTGACAAGACTGAGTCCTGCTGAGCTGGGGGTGTGAGGGACAGGACTGCAGCACTCTTGGGAAATCAAACCCAAAAGGAATATTGGACAGGAACGGAAGGAATGAGCATCAAACAATCACCTCCTCTTCCATCATCTCCTCCTGTTGTCACTGTAATTCCCAATACAAGCTGCCTCAAAATGCAGAGAGCCTTTCAGAAGATTATCTGTATCAATGCAGGCTTTGAAGTACGGGCTGCTGGCATCTCATTACAGACAGAGATCAAACCTCGAAGATTAACGTGGTCCTGGGCCTGCTGGACTTCACTCACACATCACAGAAGTGCTAAGCTATCAAAGGGCTCTGCTTGTGTGTTAGTTTCTCAGCCATAAATCCAGCAGCACGAACCCACTGCCATTTATTTTTTTTTTAACAAATGAGTCCTTTCGGCCCGTAAGGTGTCTTTTTCTTTGTGGGGCTGAATACAGTTTGAGAAATTGAAACAGCCCAAACTGAAAGATAAATTGAAGTAATATCCTTGGGGTATTTGGGCTGGAGGTTGACTGTATCTTCTTCTCTTGGTACAGCAAACAGAAAGCCATTTGAAGTGCAGACTTGCCCACTGAGGACAAATCCAGGGTGTAAAGGGCAATCCTGGTGCCAGCCAGGATTTTCTGCTCTCTTCTGGGACTCATGGCTGTGCAGGAACCATGCCAGCCAGAGGAGTCAGGGCCTGCACGTGCTGCTTTGAATTAGCTTAGAGAGAGCATGTCCCCTCCAGCCCATCCCACTCCACCAGTCCCTTGGACAGCAGATGTTAAAGTACAGGAGGTGGGTTTGCTTCCACCTCAGAATGTTCTGAAGATGGGAGATGACTTCGAAGCCTTTCTAACTCCTGTCCCACAGCTGCATTTAGGACAGGGTTGTGCTAATAAGTTGTGCCAGAGCCTAAAGGTTCAGGTATGCCAGCTCTCCCCACCCCTGCAGCAGCAGCTGGGAGCTCACAGAGGGCATTGACACTGCTTCTGGGCTGGAATTTGCAGATCATGCTTAGCCTTCTACTGTTATTACCACGTAGCAAACTCAAAATGGTTGTGAAATGCAACACCACTATTCAGAGGCAATTTTATTAATGAAATCTACTTGCATATTCCCAAGAACTGTGAGAGGTGGCTGCCTGTCTGGATGGAATTTTCCTAGCTGGATCCACATTTGCACCTTGCTGAAGGGCCAGTGATATGGTTCTGAGAGGATCGTGCTAGGAAGGTTGTTTGGCTTTGAAGTTAGGATCACCCGCATGCCTAGCAGGCACATCAATATCATGTGCAAGATGCTCCCACCCAAGGGGGAGCGCAGATGACCAGGTTTTGTGAAGCCAGCAAGGAAAAAAGGAGAATCAGCTACAACTGCTAGGCCAACATAGTCCTGAATACACAGCCTTGAAGGTAACCAGGACCTGGTGGAGATATGTCAGTATCTCAACAGGATGAGCTAACTCTGCCTTGCACCTCAGCAGTGTCTGGGTGGTCAGCATCCTCCAGTTTGCAGCTGGCTTGTACCTGGCTGACCTGTGTGTGTCACCAAGGTCTGCAAAGTATCCTGCAGATGGGCCTGGTTGGGTGCATTTTTCCCCAGGAATCCTTTCCTTTCATCATCTGAAATTGAGGACATTCTGTTAAAACACTCATACCAGCAACGTAACAGAATTTTCACCAAAGGACCACAGATAGACCAAAAAAAATTCTTGAGGTGCTCCTGTTTCCATCTCTCCTTAATATGTGAAAACAATAGCCATCAGTCATCTCCTTGCTTCCCAACATTTTAGTTCCAGTTACACCATAATTGCTGGCATCACAACATTAGCTTCTGCTGTTGGAAACACCCTGTGAACTGAGGAATGGGAAGCAGAAATACTGGAGACAGCTTACTGTGGGAAAGGACCTAAAAATGAAGGAATGAGGGGGGAGGGAGGAAAGAAAAGCATGGGGACAAATGTTGTTTGTAGACATTTAAGTATTACTTAAAAGCATATTCTTTTTAGAAATATAGAAGGTTCCTAAAAATATATTTTTATCCCTTCTTCTGTTTGGATTTGTTAATGTGACCTCTCTTTTGGCCAGAGGAACCTTGGTCAACAGCATCAGATAGTGCTCTGTCCACTGGAGACCACTTCTGTGCAAAACCTGAATGTGCTCCATGCTGTGTAGAAATACCTGTTCTAGTTTTCAATTCAAGGACTCATTTCATGCACCATAAGCCTCAGCTTGGGATACACTCTCCAAAGGTGGGACACTAGTTTTTTTGTCCACTCCCATCGCTGCTCCATTGCAGAGATCAACTTACATCTGAGCCTGACATCAGCCAGTTCAGAACAGATATGTTTATTTGGATGGGAAACACCAAGTTTTAAAGTAGAGCTGACATTTTAAAGAGGAACAAGAGCAGGAAAACTTTCAAGACATCAATACCCAGTGCTACTCAATTCCAGGACAGAATAAAATAGGTGAGGCCAGACCCTTTAAGTTTGTGTCTCTCCCAAATTCAGTGTTGCTCCCAGCAATGACAAATATATACTTAAAAGTCCTAGCAAGGGAAAGTCAAGCCAAGCAGAGTGCACTTTCAGTATGCAATTAGCATAAATATACTTTGTGCTAAACTGCCCAGAATTAGAAACAAAGAGCTTGAGAAGGTTCTAATTGTTTCGAAGGGAATACATGTCATGGAGAGAAAGACAAAGGGGAGCTATGTCCAAGAAGACATGAGACAGAGGCCAAACCAGCAATTGCCTGAATCCAAAACAGTCCCAGAGGCTTTCTCTGAAGACTTGCCAGTGGACTCAGCACTGGAATTTGCTAGGGACTTAGCCTAAACCCAGCCATCAACCTTGCCACTCCTGGCAAATGATACATCTCTGTTGGCACAGTGAACCTGCCACGCTTACTGTGAGAATGGCCACAATTACTGAGTTTATTGATGAAGTCTAGCAGATAAAAGAAGGAACATTAAGCACATCACTAGAAGCATCACATTTAAGATTAATCTTTTAATTGAAAGATTACTTAAGAACTAAAATGTTTGCTTGAAGCTTTTTTCTCCTAGCTCATGGTCAGCATGGAGATTGGCAGTATGTGGCAATATAGTGAAGGCACAGGGAGACCTTCAAAGCAAATTGATGAAATTAATTCTAGCCTTGATCATTTCTTAGCCTGCCCTCCCACAGGACTGATAGCATTTACTCAGATCACCTCTCAGTGGCCATCAGATGAGACTCAAAATACAAACTCCTCCATCTGCAAACCCCATCCCATGCTGCGCTGTCTGTGCTTTCCGGCTGCTGTTACGCAGCACCATGATAACCGTGACCAGAGACCCCATTGTGGCCAAAGCAAAGCCTGTGCAGGCAGTGATGTGCAGGCAGGGCAGCAGGTGGGGAAAGCTCACACTGCCTTTGATCCTTTCTGCATGGGTCTGCTGGGATTTGGTGCTGCACATGCTGCAGGTTTGCCCTCTGGCTCCACGATGCTGGGTCAGGTCTGCTGCCCTTAGGCTTCAACATGCCCTGAGTATTCACAGCCAGGATCCTGACAGGTTTCTGTGCCAGGGCCTTTTATGTGATGCTGCAGATGAGTCCTTTGTCCCCAGCTCAGACTTTCAGACTCCTCTCAATCTAAAATTTCAAAATTGTCT